>JAIPRL010007833.1:0-22124 GCA_025469235.1 Pemphigus obesinymphae | reverse complement strand
AAAAATAAAATAAAAATAACAGCCTCGATCGATCCCTAGAAAAAAAAATGATATGAGTTATGTATACTACACCGAAGCTACGCTCAAAATCGTTTTATTGAATGCAATGATTTATCATTGCTTTCAAATTCTATACATCCATCAAAAGTACCCTGCCCAGTAGCGAAGTGCATCCACCAATACTGACATCCGACGAGCGAAGTGCTTCCACAACCTACTGACCGGCTTTTTTTTTAAATATTCATCTCATACCCTGTACAAGTATTCGAGAACCTATAATCTATATAATGTTAAACCGGAATTTAAAAAAACAGTTTAAAACATAATTTATTTGAAAGATTGTTTTATGGAAGTTAGTTAAACTGATTATAATTTAGTTACTAATTAATTATAAATTAAAATTTAGAGTACTTGTGGATATTAATTTGTTAAAATAGAAAAACTCAAGTCAACAAAAATATATAGGTACATTTATTTTTGTGGAATTGAGTTTTTTCATTTTAATTAGTTAAACATTTTAATTAACTATTAATATTATTTTATCATGTATAGTTTTTTATTATTTTTAGTTTGATGTGCAATATTAAACTAAGTGATTTTTCTCTCTAAATTAAAAATTTTAGATAAAATGAATTAAAATAATGAAATACACTTCTATAAGATAAAATCAATTATAATTTTATATACTCTATTGAGTACTATTTTAAAAATAAATTCATATCTTATTTATTATATTTCGAATATTTTGATTGAATACGTTAAGAATAAGAATAATAATTAGATATCTTATAGACTTATACCTATTAATAATATTAATTCTGATTATTAAGACTATGATGGGTGAATAAAATATAGGTGGGAAAATATAGGTACCTACAAGTATTTATACGATGTTACGGTTAAGAAATCAGTCAAATTAAGCCATTAAGAAGACGTTAAGCCATTATACATAGGTTTTTCAAGGTGTTGTGTATAGGCAATGTTTTTTATATATTTTCAAGAAAAATTAAAATCCAGTTATTTATAAATATTTAAATATATTAGTAATTAAAAATTAGTTCTGTGCCAATATCATTTTTTATTGACACCAAAAATAACCTGTGTACAGTTTTCTTAAGAATTCCTGAACTTTTCATAAATAGGACTCAACTTTTAAAATATTGAAATGATTGCATTAATTTTTTTAAATTATTAAAAAATATTTTCAATTTGAATATATGACCCTTACAAATTTTGGTTATAATTTAAGAATGAGAAATCTCATCGTAACAATAAGTTTGAGTACATATATCCAAATTCAAAAGTAATAAATTGGTATAATATTCAAAAGATACATCATTTATATTTAATCGATATACGTTGATTCAATATTAAACGATCACGGATATGAATATTTCCGAAGTATTGGAAAACACCGACGTACAAAAATGCGTAGAAAATAATCGATAATTTCAAGTTTAAGTGAATTTCGTTATTTAAGTTGAAACATTTTTAGTTGATAAGATTCCACTTCTTCATGGGGGTTTCTCGAATAACAAAAATACTTTAGGATATCAATAAATCAATAACAATATGAAAAAAAAAAAAAATACTAAAGAGTTTAGTAAATAAAGGTGTCAACTCGTATTTTTTCAAAAATTCGTTTTTATTACGTGGACGAATGTGATGTATTTTAATGCACTATAGTATTAAAATATTAGGACGTATATTATTAAATTCATTTTGAAACGAGTAAAATATTAGTCAAATTGAACAACTCTAAAAAAATATATAGGTACGATATATATATATATATTTAGGTACATATATTGCATTTCTTTTTTTATAAGTGTATTCAATGTTTTAAATTTAAATTTGTTTTAGAGAATATTGTATAACTATAAATATATATAATTACCTATACTAACTGACAGTTGTGAATTTATACTAAAATTATCGAACTCACGGTTAATGGTTTAATACGATCGTTTATTCTACTATTGATAATCGCAGTATTAATCAACCAATTACAATCGTTAGATAAATCGAATATTTAAAAAAATGTTAAAACTATTTGATGATTATTCCATTATTTCAAAACGATTAACCGTACAACGGTCCAGCACTATAGTTACCATATTAATATGTTGTTCATATACCATTATGGAAAATAAGTGAAAAGTTAAATCACGTTATGCAAGAGAGCAAATTTTTTTTCAAGGACTTTGTGATTTATCAATAACTACAGGAGATATATATATATATATATATAATATATAGGATGTCTTTGATCTTTGTATTAGCAGGAGCCCTATATATATATATATATATATATACTATACATATTATTATACTCTTGGTGCAACATTAACAGTGTCGGCGGCGGTATAGCGCGGTTGCTTCCGGTTCAAAGTTTTGACAAATAACAGCGGATTTTTATTTGCCGCTTGATATCCGCCGCGCGTTGGAACGCACGGTTGGCGTAGGTGCGGCGGGGGTAGCTTTCGGTTAGCGGTGCTTTGGGACGGTTGGCGGAACAGTGGCGGGGACGTATTGCGAGTGGCGGCGGCCTTTTATAACATTTGTCTTTGTTCGTTACAAACGACTGATTTCTTATTGCCAGCCGCGAACCACGTGCTCCAGGGTGTGGTGGGAGGGGGCGCAGGGCAAGGGTCGACTACTATACACTGAGGTTTGGACGAAGGGAGCTGTGGCAAGAGTCGAGTGGAGGAGGAAAGTGGTCTCCTCCAAGACACCATATCCCTGATAACGGGATAAGGGGGGGGGCGAAAGAAACAGTTTTGCACGAGACTGATGTCGGGTTCAGACGGGGTATCATTTTCTTATTTCTCCTTCCCCTCCCCCCCCACACTCTCTCTCCACTTCTCATGCTCGGCGAGAAAAACAGAACACCGAGAAAAATTTTTATATAAAACATTCACTTACATATATATATATATATACGAGTATATATATTTGTATATATTATAAGTTTACAATGTTTTCTGTTTTTTTCTCTACTTATTTATTTTTTTTTTGCCGTTTTGTTTTTACACAGAGTTAATATTATTATTATTATTATTTGAAACCGACCGTGAATTAAACATCGGAAAAATCGTCTCGAATGCAAACGTAATCAAACGGTTGTTTGGATAATGTAGTTAAATTCTACCTGTCGGCTACTATCTATATGATGAAAGGTAATTTTTTTAAAATTCGTTTGCTATACTGCGCACTTGCATAGTGTTAAATTTGAGACCGCCTGGCAGTTTACGAATTTCCAACATCCGATTTCGGTTTTACTAATTTGAACGGATTTAATTGGCTAATATTATTTGTAAATCTACTCCTTCAAAACTGTCCATTACGTTTTGGGGATTCATTAATAAAATAAAAAATAACGAATCCGTTACTCGTTTAACATCTGTTGTCACATTATATGCATTATTTTTTTACAATTTTCTACAGTATAAATTATATGAAAAGTGTATACAAAAGTATATACAAAATTAGGCTTTTATCATAATGTATATTAACTTTTGTAGCCAATTACAAAAATATTGGTAAATAGTATTCGATTCCGCACTTTCAGAAATATATTATAAATATATAGCAGTGACGGCGTGAGTGAAACGGACTGAAATAATGATATGCCAAAACACGTACGAAACACGATTTGTGTGTTTCTGATATATTTCTTTTAGGACAATATTTCTTGAAGACGTTTTTAAATAATTAAAAGTCGGTCTTAATGACCAACTTTTTAAGACTTGAATATGACGGAAACTGTGGACATGGAAATATAATTGTTTGTAAGTATTATAATATTTTATTGCTAAATTCAAAAACTATATCTTGTACTTATATTATATTATTGAAAATAAAATAAAACGATATTTTCGTGGGGTAAAATTATATTATTTTATTATCTAAAACTTTAACATAATTCACCGATTATTTCTTAATGAGAGAAATATGACCAACAATTTTGGTGTGTGTTGTCAATATAAATTATAGTTGTTAGTCTTTATTGATATTTGGTATTCATAATACATAAGTATAAAAATTGTATATTCCCGTTATGTTCATATTTTACAATCGAGCATAGATTAAGATAGTTAAGTTTGAATGTTGATGCAGAGCAAAATGGATATATTTTAACAGGTTTCCATACACAAATAATACAGATACACATCTCGGCATCTCTGATCAAATATAAATTATAATAAGAACAAAAATCAGTTTATTATAATAGGTAATAGGTAGCATATTCAGCGGTAATAACAATATTGGTATAATGTTATAAAATATATTTGACGATGTTATTGATGGAGCAGATTCGGCCGTAAGTCGAGTTATAAATTGTATTTGCAGTATGCGGCAGCCTGTTAAAATATATACTTTTCGCTTAATTTAAAATCATTTTCATAACAATCAATAATAAAAAATAAATTTGTATTTTATTTTATTTATACTACGAACATTATAATATCATACTATAGGTTTGGCCACATTATTTTACAAACCTTGTTTTTCCCTTGCTCCGTCTGACCGAATGACAATGTGACGGTTATCCTTGCGTTTCCAATGTACTTTCGGTTCGGGTTTCCCCGTAGATCGACACCGCAACCTTATGGTACCTCCTTCCATGGCCGAGCTTCCCGGTCCTTCGATGTCGTCCTCATCCAATATATATGGGGGGATCCGTACGTCCAAGTATCCGGTCTGAAATAGTGCATAGGTAATTTGAAATGTTAGGTTCAGCCATATGTTCAAATCATGGATATTTGATTTCATTTTTAAAACATAATCCATTTGAAATAATTTTGACTGAACCGGTTTGAACCAATATTTAAAAAAATTCTACTTTTACATTTTTTAATAATTGCCTTTTGCTTTTAATTTTACATACACAGCAGGACTATCCTCCTACATTTACCCATAAATATTATATGAATTGTATAGATTAGAGGTATGCGGGAAAATATTTTTACTCGGTTCAGCTATTGTTTGTTAAATTGGTACGAATGGGTTATATTTTTCTTTCGATTTTACATATTGGTTCAAGCGCGCCACCATCGTTTGAATTATACTATATGTGTAGGTTTATTTTGTGTTAAAAAAAAAAAAAAAAAAAAATCAAAATGTGTATTTAATCGATTTGCTAAAATTGGATTTTCTCTGGTACATGAGGGGGAGCTGGGACACTGTACCGGAGAACGATTTACAAAAGGTCTCTCATATGTTTATTTTACGTTTAAGAATGTTACCCCCCCCATTCTTCCCACCAATACATATTGTATATGTGTATAGTAGGTAGTATAGGTACTTACTGCGTACGTAGGTGGTTTATGTGATTTATTACGAATTTTCAATTATACGATCATACTATTAAAAAACAATATTGACCTTACACGCTTTGAATAGAAATATATACAAGTATAATAATATCATACTTAGTGTTACGTATAGGTATATATTATATTATGTTAATAAATATAGAATTCTAAAGTAGTTCGATTTTGTGGTTGTATATTGCTGCACCGAACGCCGAAGTGAATTACGGTTATTATATAACGTTTCCCAAAGTAATTTTATATTTTCATACACGGGTTTTATTCGTAAAAACAATTATATTATATTTTTTCTTTTTATTAAACAAATGGTAAATATAAAAGACCGTATTTTCGATAGGTCTATTTAAAATATATTTTTTTTAAATCTTTAAAATCCAATTAAATTCTAAATACATTAGAACGAAAATTAATATTATAAATACAAGGTATCTATATATTTTTATATTGCTTAAAAAATATTTTAAAATGTAGGCAAGTTAATGAAAAATAATAAACTCAGGTGAGTTAAGTTCAATTAATCCAAGGGCTTTTAGTTAAACGTACATTTTAACAAAAAAATATATTTTATTCGGTAAAAATAAAGTTAAAATGGAAAAAAAAAAATTTAACTCAGTTAAGAAATATTAGGATTAGAGTTTTTAAAACTATTTAATAAAAAGTACACATTTCGATATTTTAAATATTAAATAGAAATTACATTTTTTATTTAAATTTTTAATAAATAAAACTCGTAAGAATTAAAAAAAAAATATATATATATATTTTTTTACTTATATAAATATTGTTATTTTTATAGTATATATTTATTTTTGTAAGAGTATTGCATTAATTCATTTTTAATTTTAAATATATTTTTGTAAGAATTGTTCGTTCTCATTCTTAATAATATACTTAACTATTGAGTGATAATAAAAATTAACCGTACAATTAAATTAATACTTTACGATTTTAATTGACTAATAAACTAATAGGTTATTATTTAATTAGTAATATATTAGTTAATGACAAAATTGAATAACTAATTAAGTTAGAATATTTAAAAAAAAAATTTACTTTTTAACATAATTTTAATATATTAACTACTAAGTTTATATCCACATTTGTAAATTATTATTGACAGAATGAAAAATCTTTTTTCCAGTTTTCCAATATATTATTTTATTCTTTAGCTATATATAATGTGTATTTTATTTTAATGTTTATATATTTTAAAAAAATGTCTACAAAGTGAATTATTTTTTTTACTAGTAACTAACTCAAATTTTAGAATTCAGATTCAATAATATTTTTATAGGTTTTTTAGTTCTTAAGTGAGTTCATAGTTGGAATTAAAATTAAAGTTTTAAATTTTCAGAGTTGAATTTTGTGACATAATGTAACGTAATGCAACAATAACGAGCATCATTGTATTTTTTTTATACGTAAAAATCTAGTTTGCTTATGAATAATATGTGTATGTATCCTACAAAAAAATATTATCTCAAATAAAAAAAAAATAGATTGTTTATACCTATAGGAGTTTTATATTTGTTGAATATTAGAACAGGGTATGATTGAAGTAATAAAACTTTGGACGGAGTTGCAATTAATGATATTTATATTAATAGATATTAAAAATCGAGTGTAAAAAATATTGAAATAAAACTATGGGTTGATAATTTTTTTAATAATTTTGTTTATCACACAAACTATTTTACGTAAAAACTGTTTTGTGAGAAAAATGTTTTTTCAGGCCATAGTCGTGATTAAAAACCCAATTTTTTATACAATACTGTAGTCAAATTTATTATATGTGGTCTGCCGTCGTTTAAAAATAAAATATAAAATTTTAAAAAGTTATAATTTTGTAAAAACCATTTTTTTTTTGGAGAAGAGGGATGTAAAATCAGTTCTATTTGTAAAAAAAAATACGATGGTAGAGTACAGATATATCTTGGTTTCTTAATTACATTTATATGAACATTTTTTTCTTATAAAACGGTATTTTTAACATATATTGTGTTTACACAACAATAAATAGTAATACTAATACTATACTACTTTTAAATTTGTTACTTAAATACTTTTAATTATTAGATTTTTAATTATCTTAATTTTCTTGAAAATTGCCTACACAGAACCCCTTTAAATTGTAAGTGCAACCTCTTAAAGAAAATATTAAAGTTCTAGGTAATTTTAATGATTCCAATAGTTTTATATAGATAGTTTTGTTTGGCTAAGTATTGTACAATTACAATTATTATTATTCAATATATATAGCATTATTCAATACTAAATGAGTTTAAGTCTATATTTCTACCGTAGACAGAATTATTTTTCAATTTTGGGAAGGGGAGGAGGAACTAATATATATATATATATATATATATATATACTATAATTATTTATAATATTTATAATTTTGGGATTATTGTGAACTTAGTTTAAGTGTACAAATATTAAAAAAATATAATAATATCTGACATTTAATAATGATATTATAGAATTAATATTTATACACTTATATAATATTATATTAAAAAGGGATAGAAAAAATTATGAACAATGCACTAATATTATCACGTTAAATTGTATTTGAATAATATTATATTATATTAAATTCTGTAAAAAAAAGATTAATTTTATGTTTGAATAGTTTATTTAGATTTTTTTAAATTAGTTTAATTTTTATAAAAGAGATCAAACATACATTTTAATTTTCATTGTCAATGATACCTTTTTTTTCACGGATTTAAAGTATATCTAATAAATCCGGGGAAATTTATATGTTTAAATATTATCATCAATATAACATGTTAAAACACAAATTCATAGACCATTACTCAAATTTCGGCATAAGTATAATATTTCTGAGCATTTAACCGAGTAATACGTTAAAAAATAAATTTTATTTGAATACAACATAATACATAGATATGGCCTAAAATTATTATAAAAAAAAAAATTGAAAGAATATTATAGATGTACATTATAAGTGCTTTATATGAAATATAAATTTCATTTAACGAAATTAATACAAACACGAGCAAAACGATTATTATTTTTTGGTCAATAACCTTTTTTACCTTTAACTATTGGTAATATATTATAAATAAATATGTTTAGGTAATAATAATAAAAATAGATTTATAAACTATATATTAAATTTATTAGAAAGGCTTAGCATAGGGAATCTAATATAATATATGCGTTAAACTGACAAGTTAACTTCATGTTAATTTTATACAGCAAAAGTAGAAAATTAAATTACATTTGGCCTGAAAGTAAATTGCAATTCTCATAATATTATAGATACTTTTACTGATTTAAGAAATATACACATTTACAACATTAACATATTCATTTTAAAACGTATTAAATTATTCAAATTTTTAGGAACTTAATTTTGAATTTTTAATGTTTCTTAAAAATGTTCTAAATTTTACTTAATTTTAAGACAATATAATGAGTTCAAAGTTTAAAATATTTTTTAACTTACATAATTTTGCCTATTAGGTAGGTATTTCTATAATCTATATATATGTATTATAATTTGATTGGGATATATTGATTTTGATTTTGGTGAGAAATCGGCGTTGAATCGTAAAAAACAAAGATTTCAAGAGGAAAGGTTGGGCGATAAAAATATTTATGGTTATCTTTCAACTATCTGTATATTTATGTTTTATATAGATTTAAACGAGTTCTTTTAAACAAATTTAATTATAAAAATGAATTCAATATAATTTGTGACATAGGAATTAAACATAATAAAAGAAAATTAAGAAAATTGAAGAAAAATATATAATCCGATTAATGTACTACACTACCACCTAATAAAAATGCAATTTATCATTGTTTTATTAAATTCCATAACTTCTTAGCGGATAAATAATATTAAATAACAAAAAAAAAAAAAATAACAAAAATGTATATGTATATTAATTCAGAGTTTTTAGGAGTTATTTATTCATAATAAAGTTTATATTAAGTTTAAATATATTTCACACATATTTTAAACATAAAACAGAGTTCTGTTTGTATGTTTCAAATATTAAATTTAATTATAACGATATTTACTGACCCCAAATAGTTGGGAGAGAGGATAAATAAGAAGAAGACGAAGATAACGATATTTACCAATATATTTTGGACAAGTATTCATAATTATCTAACAACTGTTTACAAATTTTCTATGTTACTACTTACTAGTCATTGTATATTGATTTGGTTTTTATTATTTATAAATTCTATGTATTTTGTTTATTAATTTTGTGAATGTATTTGTTTTAAAATGATGTTTCATTTTGTATCTATACACTTTTGTTTTTGGTAGAAGGAGTCGAGTAAAAGTTTTCGGGTAAAGATCTTTCTGGTAGAAAATTCATTTTTGTTAGTAATTTAAAGATTATTTTTGATTTTTTCAACTATAGTGAATAAATGTTTTCTTAGGCATAAAGAAAAATAAAAAAAACTATTAAAAATCAGAAAACATTAACCTAGAAACTTGTAACTCATACCATATATTTACTGTATCCACTATATTGTAGTGATAAAAATGTACAAAAAATTTTATTTCGATATTTTTTTTCATGTGTGTATTCATTTGACTTTTTATAAATAAATACTAGTCATATTTGATTGTTTATCTATATATAATATTTATTTATTTTATATTTATGTTTTTCGAAAATAATAATCATGTTGCAGTTCTATTTGTTCCCTCGTGTAATGACATGACAGTAAATTAGAAATAGTTAGATAAATATTTAATGTGAAAAGTACAGTCACGATTTTTTATTGAATGAATTTTCACGTGCTTTGGATTATTGACCTTTCAAACATAAACGGCATGGCGTTTAGATATACATGCACTGCGGCTTATCAAAAAAATAACATATAAACCGGTCTACTTTGATTTTTAGTTATAATATTAATAATATTTTTGAAGTATATATAAACATTTTTTATACGTTTAATTCAAAAAGCATTTTTCTTTAGTAGTTTAAATGTATCTATGATTAATCTAAATTGGCATCAACAGTTCCAGCCTATGATTTGGTCAAAGAGCCTATATGATATACCCAATAAAAAAATACCAATTGTTCTTCTTAATACAAAATATGAATACTATTAGAAACTTAAATTGTTTGTAATTTTTACTGTGATTTGGAGATGGTAATTTGAGCTCAAAAATTGATAGACAATATGTAATTTGGATTGTCACGGGGAAAAATTAAATAATTATAAGTAGGTAATATTTTTGTGAATTTTTGTAATAAAAGAATATAATTTTAAATAGGTATATGTATAAAAAATATGAATAAAGCCATAAAAAAAGATTTTTTTTAAAGTTCATTTACAATCTAGTATTTGAAAAACAATTAAAAATTACAGAAAGAGATAATATTATATTATACAGTATATACATATATAATTAATTTACGTTGGAGCTTGGAGAGGGGAGATACATAGTAAAATCTGGAACATTATGAATTTTGATGATAAATGAACATAATATATAGAGCCTGAATATTAGTATTAAATCTTCTATTTATCCGAGCATTATAAAAGAAATCATAATATAAAATTTAACCAAAATCATAATAAATATTTGATAGAAAAGTACTCTTAAACAAGCTTACAAAAAAAAAGATCGATTATTCAGACATTTTGACCATGGTGGTTGCCAAATAGTTATTAGTTTTTTGCATACATTTTAACTCGAATATTATTTTTAAAATCGAAAAGTCATTTTATAATGAGTCAAATTTTGAGGATTTCTTAGGGAGGTGTTAAATAATAAAATCCAAAATGTAGTTAATTTTGTCAATACAGTTATATCAACAAAACTAAAAATAATAACTTTATTCATCATAGTAGAAAATTAGTGATAAACATATTTTATTTAAAATTGAGTGTGAAATGCATATTTAACTAAAAAATATAAATATAGGTTATTCATATTTATTTAAAAAACAAATCAATCGTTTAGAATTTTTCACCATCGTTGTAGAATAGTCTATTTAATAAATTGATTTCGGGCTTGATGAATACAATTTTTATAGATTTATTATTATTTATTTATATTATAAATATTATTATTATTTATTTATATTATAAATATTATTATTATTTAAAAATAAGTATGAGAGCAAGAATACTTCTATAGTAGGGTACTATCACAGAATAAAAGAATCAGAATGGACACTGATAAGAATTTACACGGACAGCATAGGATGACGTGAAAATCATTCACCAGGTTTTCGGATGCGATTTTATCATTCTTTATACTGTTTTTATACCACAGATATAATCCGACGTACTGATATCACAGGATATTCTGTGATATAGTACTGATAGTGTCTATTATGGTATAAACCACTGATTATTCTGTGGTATAAATAGTGATAAAATCACATCCGAAAACATGGCGACTGATTTACAGATTTCGGCTTAGTGTCCACCCCCTGGTACTACGAACTTAAAGTATTTTTTCGATGTTAAAAAAAATTTCTATCTCCTTCACTCCTCTCAGAATCTAAAAGTGTGAATCTAAAACTGCGTTATAGAAGTAAACGTCAATGAAATAAATACTGTTTTCATTAATAATAAAAACTAATAAAAAGTTAGTTGAAAGAAAGTTTTGTAAAATTGATGAGAGGATTTTAGTGCAGATAAAGTATCATGGATTTACCGGTTTAAAAATGTACGAGGCCTATTCTGAATTTTTACTAGGTGTAAGGAACACCATACTTACATATATATATATCTAATGATAAATTTAAGGCTATTGTGTTATATTTTATTATATTTTAGCCATTTAAATAATTGATGTTAATTTATTAAATTATTATATGGAAAATAAGACTGATTAAAAAAAAAAAAAAATTATTTATGTTTTGGGTAGGAAATGGAAGTAAAACGAATGCCATACAATCAATTGACGGTGTACTTACCATATTGCCATCTATAGCATATAATTTATGTAGATATAACATACAATATGTTTATTATGTATTATATTCGATTATTGATTACACTTGAAGTCGTTTTGGAGAGAGTTTCCGCGGGAAAATGCAATATAATGTTTATATTATATATATAAATCTCTTAACCAGCGTGCTCACAAGCTATTATTTTTGATGGAAATCGGTTAATCAGAAGTGAAAGCGATGGCGGCTGAGGCGGTGTGGCCGATACCTCTCAGATTGTTTGGGGGAGGGGTTAGGGGGTGAAAAAAATAATACGTGACCTGAAATCGGTTGTTGGCAAATGACGCGAGAAATAAGGATACGGTGAGTGTGCAAGTTTTTGAAAACGCAGTATTTTTCTTTGTATTCCTCCCGCCATAAACAACCACCTGCACTGTCTTAGCCACAACCCTATATTATATACCGGATGATACTTTTAATAGAAAAACACTATATTTTTCAGTCTGCAATATTTTAGTTCTATTTTTTTTTTTTGTTAAAAATTATAATAATGTAAAACATTAAAAAAAAATAACATTTTTTTTTTTTATACAATTTATTCATTTTATTAATTTTTAGTTTTTAAAACATATTTATATATACAGGATGCGGCAGAGCCGACTGACGAGTTTAATGAGCTCATTAGCCTGAGATAAGATAAGAACAGGCTTTAATTAGTGGTATATTTTGAATTGTACGATAATGCCATTTTTAGTCGTAATCATGGTCTGGACAGGTGAACATCGTGGTTTCGTCGTGCGTGCGTATTACGAAAATAATCATTCTGTGATCGCTACACAGAGGGCTTTTCGTATACACTTCGGCATTCCACGTAACGAATCTATTCCTTCTGCTAACACTATTAAATTTTGGATACGGTAATTGGAAGAAACTGGAAGTACCCTAAGTGGACTGGGACATGGAGCACCCAGAACGGTAAGAACCCCCAAAAATGTCCAGTTGGTTAGAGAGTCAATTGAGCAGTCAATTGATCAGACATAGGCTGGCCAGCATGGTCTCCAGATTTAAGCATGTGTGATTTTTTCCTTAAGGATAAGGTTTTCAGACATCGCCCACATACCATAGAAGATCTTAAACAGAAAATCACCGAGGAAGTCGAATCCATATCAGTCGAAACGTGCCGAAAATCATATGAGAGCTATATATATATATATTGATGCTGACGGCCGTCATCTTGGAGATATAATTTTCAAACAATAATTTTTAAAAATGGTATTAAATACTTATTTTAATAAAAATATTTTTTTTCTCTAAGTTTTATTGTTCGTTTTTTATAACCCTTCAAAACTCGTCAGTCGGCTCTGCCGCACTCTGTATATACTTTTAAACTTTGATATACTTTCTATAAATATCGAATATTGAGTTATTTGCAGTTTATATTTATTACCATTTGAAGAACAGATTAGAGAAGTAGAGCTAAAAAACCTAGAATTAAAAAATATTCCCTCCATAGCAGTTTTTATCTAAACTAAAAATATTTATAAATAATTTACTGTTTTTAATTTATTACTATATTTTGATACTTACATAACACATTTTGTGAAAAGTTATTTTCCGTCCGTGTATGAAGTTACAAATATAAACTATTAAAATTAATGTTCAAGATAAAAATAGTAATAATGTCTATTTTTACCTCATATTTAAACAAAAATTGACTGATAAAACGAGTATTAAAAGAATCACCCAGTATATATTATATTCAGAGGACTGTACTTCATTTATTTTATTTTCGATTTTACACGTTTGGCGCTTTGTGAAAATACTCTTTTACCTGCGCAACTTTTAATGGACATCAGTAACGATCTGATGCACGAGAAACAGAAAGAAGAAAGTTGTGCGTTGGATTTGGTAAAAAACAATAGACTTTTCACACATAAAAGGAGGAGATGTGATGAGTTGAGACCGTAGTAGGTATGGTGATAATTGGTGGAGAAGTAAAGGAGGAAAAGTTCGAATGTTTGGATGGTATATTATTATTTTTATCATAATTATATTTTATGAAAGAATTTTTAAAGATGAATTTACGACGAACTACCTATTGCAAATACTCGTATATAACGGGGTTTTTTTTTTTCATATTTCGTCAATAAGTGATGAACGTCAATATATAAGAATGAAATTGAGTTATGAATTATTTGCAGTGTTCAAAACAATTAAACTTCACTAGTTTTCGAGTATTGTGGAAAAAACTAATCGTTAACTGACACTTATAGCTATATACAGACGTATGTATAGACAAAGAAAAAAATCCCGTAAAACTTTTGTATTGTCCCATGTCCTTTATAACTCTTTAAATCTTTTTGCCAACTAATAAATACTCAATTTCAAATAGTACGATTTCATTTTTACCGATAGTAATACGTATGTTACTCAACAAATCTTTTAACTTTGCTGATATTAATTCTATTACAGTAGATGTATGTTAACATACAGTTTTTAGTGAACAAATAGTACATATAGGTAGGTAAGTATGTTTTCAGAATTTATCTATTGAAGGTTGGGCAAATTAACTTTTTTTTAGACTTATGTTAAATGAAGTTTACATAGATAAAAGTAAATTAATTTTTTTTGTTAACACCATTAAGTTAAAAGCTAATTTATATTAAATTTAACTTAACTCAATTATAGGTTAAATTTGATATTTTATGTGGAATAATATAAATAACAAATTGTGTTGTTAAAATTTCAAATTATTATTGGCTTAAAAAAAATATATATTCAAGGATAACAGTACTACTATCTGCCTGTAAAATTTTGGAAATTGAACCAAATTTATCTTAGTTTATATATTATTATAATTTATAATATATAATTTAAAGTAAACTCATCACTACACAGATAAATAAAAGTAATTTATAGGTTAAAAGGTAATACAAAAATATATAAGTATAATTTAATTTACATTAATAAATACAAAAGGAAGTAATTTTTAATGTCCAGCCTTTTTATAATAGGTATATTTTGTATTTTTAATAATAAGTATAATATGTAATTCAATAGAGTTGTATGAAATAAGTATATTATTTGATTAAAAAATAATGTTGGAAATAAGAATTATTTTCAATGTATTATCTTCAATAGGCAATTTAGAATTTATAGCATTGTTTTATTTGTTGTATGTTTTTTACTGTAAGCATTTTATATATTTTTAACAAATTAACATTACTAAAAATTTAAAATTTGGCAGTATGTTTTTTAATCAGTAAATAAATCACGAACACTATAATATGGTTGTCGGAAAATGAAGAATATCGAAATAATGCAACCGGGAAAAAGGCAAATCTGTTTATTTTTCTAGTTAAAAATGTCCAATTCTGTTTTTGTTATAAATATACTACATTACTACATATTATAACTAGGTAATATTATTATTTATGTACGATACATTGTGAATTTATATATTAAGATAAATGTACGTAATTTACGTTGAAAATGTTGACTTTTTAATGTTTGTAAATAACTATTTAACGCCATTTCGTAATTTTTGAACTGTAGTATTAAAGTGTTCGTTTTTTTTATTGATTTTTTTTTTCGCTTTTTGTTATCTATACTTATCGTCTTATCATACTACAACCAAAGTAGTTCTTAAATACAATAATATTTTTTGCATAAAGTATGACGGTTTATAGATAGACATAGGTGAAATTTAACTTGTTTGACAGCATAATAAATAAAACGACGATAGAATGGATTTTTAACAAGTTGTACAAAGTTGATCTTAGGTGTGTAGTTCAAACACAAACAACAAGTTGCGGTTGTTTTTGCGGTGGTATATATATTTCGTAACCCCTAAAACCGTCAGCGCACAAATCCCACTTATCACCCGTGTTACGTTCGTCTTGCCAGCCAGACAATTTACTCAGACGTTTTCAAAAAATGTCGGTCGGCTAATACTGTTGAATACTACACGGTCCTAACCCCTCCGACCACTCCAACTCTCATTCATTAGATCTGTGTTACCTACCGGACAGGTTAACCAATGCGTGTGTTTTGTCCTATAAAGCCATTGTTGATGTATGGTATTTAGCTGTACTTTAAACCATATACCGTTGTAAAAATGTAAACAGATAGGGTTCGTGTTCGTAAAAAGTTTTGAATAGGTACAGAAAATAGGCAATGTTGGAATAAATTTAACAAAAAAACTTATCTAGACGAAGAAAAAGATGACTAAACTGAATTTTATCTAGTAGAAAATAATGAAAAATATGTACATTTTTTTCTAAATAAATATCTGATAAATTCAATTTCGTTTTTAAATAATTTTTCTTATTTTATTTTTTTATATTTTTTCAATACATATTATTTTATTATCACTTATTTTTTTTCAATAAGTACACCCGTTTCTATGTGAGTACCATGCATTTACCTATAATAGTATATATACATAATATATATATATATATAATATAAAAATGTTTTGAAATTTTTTTTTTTTTAATTTTTGAAAATTTATAGCAATTTTAAATTTGTAGTCATTTAATTAATAATAGTCTTAATTTTAAGTTTTAAGACCTGAAAATTTGATACAGTATTAAAATTACGTCGTTCGGTACAATATTTATTAATAGCCATTAAAGTGTTTTCAAAAATATTAATTATTTTGGTATGAAACGTGTACGAATTTCGGGGAAATTGTAGATCTATACATTTTAAATTTTTATGAAAATGAACGTATGTACATTATGGAGGCAAAACATTTTGGAAAATGTTTACTTTTTTTTTTTTTTTTATTCATCTGCGTTCTTGGTGATGTTACACGTTTGACCAGATCATTCTGTTCAAAAATATTAATTAAACAATTCGTGTACTTAAAATATGCGATTTTTATATTATCGTGAATATTTTAGGGTAATCACTATTTTACCAGGAGTATTCCATAGAGATAACCTCAAAAAAAGTATGTAAGCAACACATCTGTGCTTCCACAATTTTAATAACCCCTACACATTTAAAAATCATCAAGGGTACAGATGAATTGGACGGGTTATACTAATATAGCAATTTTTAATTTTGAGTTAATTCAAAATAATTCAAAATAGATGTAACTTTTCTACTTCAGAGGAAAATGAGATTTTTGGCATTTTTTCTGTTTTTTTGTAGGTCGGACTTGGTTTTAAATTTATATGAAATTAAAATTTGACGATTTTACCATGTTTGTTTAAAAGGTTTATTTTTTATATTTTTCAACGTGTTATGTAGTCTAGTGGTAGTTTTCATGCGCAAATTCCCTTCATATTCTGATAATTTTTTGCACTCTTTTCAACTTTTTTTGTTCATTTTATTGTTTAATAGTATCATATTATTAGTACAATAGTTGTCAGGTATATCCACTAAATCTTCGCTCAGAATACTTTATTTTAAAAAGAAATGATTTAACATTGCTTTCAAATTCAATATATTCCACTAGTATCCTACACAACGAGCAAAGTACTTCCATCCCCTACTGGCTTTTTATGTATGTATATACTTTTTTTTGGGTAGAAGGAGCTAAGTATTAGTTTTGGGGTAAAAGCTTTATGATAGATTTTTCATTATAGTTGGTATTTTAAACAGGCCTTTTTAGATTTACTAATAGTTGTATTAAGTAATGAGAAAACTATCGAAATTACCGAAAATAGTTTTAAATTAATAAAAATAAAATAATAATAGAAACTTGTTAAAAAATACTGTTGTGAAATTATTGTGAATTAGATTTGTTTATTTTATGATTGTATTGTGGGTATACACATTTTTGGGTAGAAAGAGTCGAGTAGTGTTTTTTGTGTAAAAATATCATTGTAATTTATTGTAATTAGTATTTTAAAAACGTCTTTTCTTGCGTAAAAAAACTAATGAAAATATCGGAAATTTGTTATAAATCGAGGAAAAAAGTTACACCGAATATCACTCAGAATCATTTATCAAAAGAAATATTTCATCATTGATTAAAAATTAATTCAATGAATCCACTGCCAGTATCTTATTCTATAAATTATTAATATAAGCCCAAAATCATAAAAGTAATATACATTCAATTGTGTATATATATTTTAACAACTATGTTATATTTTTCATGATGTGAATCAAAAACAAGTATCGTATTAGATTAGTAAAGAGCTTCCATCCCCTGACATGCTTTTTTATATTCTATTATTTGTATAATTAATATACATGTATACAATTTAGAACAAAAGAACAAATTGCATTTAATTATACATTGTATACAAATATTAAATCGAAATAACTTTTGATTATTACTTACTATTTATTGTAGATAGTTATTATATGTATTATAGTAGTAAAACTTATTTAATGATTTATATAATTAAAATATTAGAATAATGATATTATTTTTGGGAACTAGTTAACAAAACTAAACATAATAAAATAGAAAAATGTTAGTTTTCATTTTTATAAAATATTTTAATTAAATTAATATTTTGGCTTTTAAAATATTCATTATATAAGATAATAAATAAATATTTATTAAATATATAAATAAATATAAAATATATATATATTTAATATAAAAAAATAATATAAAAAATATATCACATATATTTTTTAAAATCAAATTATAATAAAATTTTAGTCAAATAAAACTAAACGTTTGTATTAATTCAATACCGATAAATGAAAAATCCTGATTTGTTTATTCATGCATTTTACTCAATGTTTAATCGGCCACAAACTAAAATAAATAATGGTATTAGATCTGAGAAAATCTCAATATTACAATTTAGTTTGGTCAATCAAATCAAAAATGGCTACAGTGAACTTTTATTTTAGCTTAGAAGTGTATATCATTTTAGGTGACGTGTATATATGCCGTTGAACGGTTTCTTTTAATTCTTTTGATAAAGTTTTGACTTCTAAGATAGTCGTCAAAATGAAGTTGAGGACGTGGGCAAAAAGAGTTCAACCAAAGTTAACCTTTACGAAAGAAAATCAAGCGTTCAAACAAAGATACGTTTTTGAAGAAATCTTTTGAAATCAAATCCATTATATAATATGTATAACTCAATCCGTTAGACATAAGTAAATTTTATCAAAAATATACATATATCAAAAAATTTGTTGTATATTATTTTAACCAGCTATACCTAATTCAATGATGGTGCCCGTAGATTGCAAATCATACAAAATCTTATAATTCAAAAATCGTACAAATTAAAAATATATTCTATCAAGTACATTTAAATCAACCAAAGTAATTGAATTACATTTATACGATATATAATAGGTATTGTAATTGGTACTAAATATAATATTTAAGATATCGATATTAATTATTTTGTGTAAACATTTTAATTAAATGTATTTTTTTAACATTACCTCAAACATATCTAACAAACTAAAAAAAATATCACTTTAACTATAAAAAAATCACATAAATATTACATCAAATATTATTGTAACTTTTCCTTGTAGTTATAAAGGAATGATATTCAAGATAATTTTTATATATGGCTTCAAGCTGTTAAGTATTATGAGAGTTAATTACGGTACTATAAAAGAAAATTGGGGTTTATTTATTTGTTGAACTATTTCAATTACTAAAAACTTGACAGAAAAACTACACTAGACATTAAAAATAATGTTAGTTTTAAAGTTAATTTTTATTATTTTCACATATGCTTATTATTGTTACTTATGTTTTATTTTATTTATACTTTTAATGATATACAATGTACATATATATATATATATATATAGTATAATATTGTATAGTGTGTACAATATACATAGTACAGACAATTATTATTTTAAATAATTATAATAATTTTTTAAATAATGGTTATTTTTAGATACTTATATAATGTACTATAATTTAATAATAGTTATATTTTTTCAATATATCAATGTATAACCTTACCTGTAAAATCATTGGTTGTGTGTTTATTTGGCACATGTAACTACCAGTATCGTTTTTTTGTACATTAAACACATGTAACTTCCAAGTGTTGTGACCATTATGAGTAACAGTCAACCTATGATTGTGAGCTATCAAGTTTGTGTGAATCGCCAGAATTGCTTTGGAGTCTGATTTAATCCAAGCCACCTATAAAATAGGTATATGAATTATAACATTATATGATAATTTGTATTCTAATATATTATAGTTATTCTCCTTATATGTTATTTTTTGTTAACTGCCGTCTGGCGTAAATATATATAAATAAAGAAATAATGAGTTGATTAGACATATGTGCATTGGTCTTACAAAGTTTTATTTCACAAATAAACTTATTGGGGCCTTTAAGTATTCTCTAAAAGTTTTATAAAACTATATAGATTGGAATTTGAACACTTGTATTTTAAACATGTATTAACATAAATTAAAATTTATCGTATTTTGGTAATACGTTTTGAAAAACTATTAAAAAAATTGCAAAATTTTTGGCACTAAACAAAATAACATACTCAACTCTGAACAGAATAATTTTTTTAATATAATAATTCATCATAGTTTTCAAATTTTAACTAATAATTGTACAGAGTTTAACAAAACCTACATATATAGTATAATGGTAGATGATTGGGCCAACATCCAGTTGTTGATTTTTGTTACACATATTATATAGTATGTATAGTATGATATTATTAAATTAAAAACTAACAATAAATTTATTATGTATAAAATATAACATGGTAATATTCGTAAATAACTTTTTAGGCTTTAATAAAATAGTCAGGTCGATTTTTTTCAGAATAATTTTATCGAAATGCTGAGTATTCTAACTAACAATGAAGTTAGATTGCAATAGGTAATAAATTATTTTTAAACTACCATGTAATATAATTTGTGAACATATTACATATATATATATAATAATTTAATATTTTATTGTTTAAAATCAATTAGATTTTTGTTTAAAGCTATTTAACTGAATTTTCCATTTTGTTGAAATAAAATGTTTTAATACTACCTGCGTAAAAACAAATATAAAATATAATGCGTAATGAAAACTAAAATTAAAAATTCAATAAACGGCTATGTTGCCATACGGTAAGAATGACAACTTTAATTATTTTATATTTAAATAATACGCACAGTTCTAAAATCATTTTTCTCAAAATATTTGTTTTAATTAATATATTATAATTATTTTAATACATATTATTGTTCATTTTTCAGTTATATCTCTTCAATATTTTTATTATTAACATTATTAAATCAAAAGTAAAATTAAAAAAATAAAATGTAATTATTGAAAACAGATTGTAAATTATTATTGTTCCAAGTTTTATTAAATAATAATTAAAAATGTAATACTTGTTCCCAAGGATCAAAATATATCGTGTTTTACCATAAATTTAAATATAAATTATGTATAAAAACAGTTAAATACAGGGTGTCTTACGAGGTTTTACTAATTGTAATTTATTTTAAATGAAGAAAGATTTTTAGTTTTTTTCATTATTTACATTTTTTTTTTTGTTGAAATTCAGGAGGTAAATTGAATATTATTCAAACATTCTTTTACTTTGTCATTGAACTAAAATTTTGTTTTGTTTTATAGAAAGTCTTATAGATCTATAGTAGATAGTAAAAAATATTAGTTTATACATATATTTTTTTTTTGAATTTCAAAATAATAAATTTACAAGAAATTAAAAAATTAAAAGATTAAAATATTTATATAAAATGGTTTTCGTACAACATTACTTTTTAATTGTGTATATATATATATATATAGTTAAACTCATTTGGAGGAATTACGCGAAACAACTTTTCAAACATATCTATGAATATAAACTTTAGTCATTTAAACAGTTTTAAAAACCTAGAATTAATAAAGAAAAAGTTACTTCCAATAGTTTCAACTACATA
>JAIPRL010007832.1:0-22128 GCA_025469235.1 Pemphigus obesinymphae | reverse complement strand
TCTTCGCGGGTCATGCACTCAACCCCCCCCCCCCCCAAAGTCAACATTTTTTTTTTTATCATTTTTCTCTCATAATCAAGTAATTAATTGTTTCAAAATTCAAAGTACTAAATTCTGAATATACATAAAAATGAAAAACATTAGTGACTCGATCAAGTCTTTCATGAGCCATTGTGTTGCAAAAAGTTTTATTTTCACGACGGCCAATTTTGAAAATGCGCGTTCGCACGAACTGCAGCTAGTCACAGGAATGGTGGTGGTGAAGAGCATTATTATACATTATAAAAATATACATAAATTTGTTCTATCATTTGTAATTGGGAAATTAATTCAATTATTATTAATCGTCTTAGAAGTTATAGCCGTTAATTTCTCAATGAAATCTAAAATAAGGTGCACTTCGCTCGTCGGGCGGAAGCACTTATCGGATAGGATACCTAACCTACTCTACTCTTGGTGGATGTGTATTGCATTTGAAAGCAATGATGTCATTGTACTCGAAAAAAACGATTTTGAGTGCAGCTTCGGTGTGCTTTACAAAACTATTAATATCATTGATGTTTTCAGTAGGTAAATTAAACATTATATTAAAAGAGTAATCGTAGAAAAAAATTGACATCCTTGGAAAACCACTACCTATAGCTGCCTCACTACGCTCAAAATCTAAAATACTTTTTTTTCCGAAGATATTTTAAATTTAGTTAAACAATTAAAGTAATGCACAACTAACGTTACATTAAATTTTTTTTTTGTATTCAAATTTAATTTTAACAACTATTTGGACTTAAATACCTCAAAATTTATAATTTTGTTGAAAAAATGTAAACGACTACAGATTTTTGATTTTGATTATAGAGTAACGTGTATTTAACATTGTATAAAATGTTCAGGTCTTAAAACCCAAAATTACCTAGGTACCCATTTTAGAACGTAGAAACCTCAAAATCTAAAATGTCTATAAATAGTCCACAATTGAAAAAAATTTAACTAACGAGATAATATACCTACAGGTATTACTAAATTAAATATTCGTTGTAAATTTCAAGATCTTAAAGTTATTATTTTTCGAAATTACGTAGAAACGAAAAATCTCGATTTGACGAAATTGTATTTTTGCTGTTTTTTCGTCATTTTTGGGTGGTGTTTCCTTACACATTAAAAAAAAAAAAAAAACGAAATTTATAACAGTAGATATCATTTTTATATTAGCCACAGACATATAAATAATATCGTCATGAATACATTTGTAATACAGCACTATACAGAACACGGGAATTCAGACAAAATTTAAATTTGCGGCTGATCTTGCAGGTCGTGCCTGTGTATGATAGGAACGACAAGTAGACACGCCTATGGTAGTACTTACTATTCAAAAAAGTGTAGGTATATAAATAACAAAATAATTATTTTGTCATGGGTACTACCTATATATAGATAGGTAAATAAAATAAAAATAGTATAATCTCACTAGATATTTAACAGTAAGAGTTTTCGGGTGTAGAACTTCCGTCATGGGTATACACTTTTATCTACCTACTATTCATATAGAGGTCATTTTTTGATTTTCCAAGTAGCCCGATTTTTTTTTTGGGGGGGGGGGGGTTATGAAATTTTAATTTTAAAATTTGAAATATAGCAAGTTGAAAATATTTCAAATATTTTAAAGTGTCCGCCTAATTTACAAATTATAGTTTCGCGTCAATACATATCGTGTTTTATATTGACGTGCGTGATCGCGATATTTGTTTAAAAAAAACTTTTAGGCATTTTTCATTTTTATCAACTATAAGTACCTATATATATGAGCAGATCGCAAAAAGACAAAATAAAAAATAAATTATAAAGAATCGGAGCCGCATTTTGATATGGGTATGTATGCATTATTAAATGTATATATTTTCACGTTTTATGAGTTGTTAAAAAATCGATTTTTTTTGATTTTGTTATAAATAACTATTATAAATCTCAAAAAAATCAATACATCGAAAAAACTCCGTATTATGGTACTAGATAATGTTGTTATTATTGTTAGCTATATGCTATAATTAAGTTTTTTTATTTCGTATTTCCAACATGTTTGTAAATTGATAAAAATAAAAAATTATCATGCAAGTTTTTCATTGAAAATTTGTAATTACGGCGTTCATTTAACCAACATTTTTTTATAAATTAGAAAATAACATATTAGATATACCACTTGTCATGATTACAGACTCATGGTCATGGTTATACATATATATATATATGTATATATGTTTGTATATATTAGTATAGGTACATGTTTTTGGGGAGGAGTTAAATTTTCGAGTACAAATTTCTGATGAAAAATTAATTCTATAGTTGGTACTTTAAAGGTCAATTTTCAATTTCAATTTTAAATTGAGTTTTGAATTTTGTTAGATGAACAACAAAATAATAGAAAACTGTGAAGTATGAAGTTTGGAAACCTGTCTATTTCTAAGAAGTTTAGTTCAAGCAATTTAATAAATGCTAGCGGACGAGGCATGTTATTCTGTGTGTCGTATGTGATTATTATAGTGTGTGTACCCTTCTATGTACCTCTCATGACTCATGTAAGTACGCAACAGATTTGAATTTGTTGTGAACTTTACTCGAAATCGACTTTCTAACTTTTGACATTTTTAATTCCACATAACTAATGATTAAATTATTAAACATTTTTAAATTCAAATTTAAGAGATAGAAGTCAAAATTAAAAAGCAAGAAATTCAATGAAAAATTAAATAACAAATTCAAATTGATCTTTAAAAATGATATCTGATAACTATGTAAACCGGTACGACTGACAAAAGGTATGTTTTGATAAAAAAAAATCCGGTTTTTCAATCCCCTAAAATTTATCATAAATAATAAAATTAAAAAAAAAATCAACTATAGTGTTTTGAATAAAACATCAGGCCAATGGCCATTATTGTTGTTGTCGAATCTCATACTCAAATAAAAAGTAATACTATTAAAATTAAAAATCAAATACCTATATATTTTTTAATACTTTTATTGAAAATAAAAATTAACAATTTATAAAATATATATGACACCGTTGGATAACTTACAATAGTTAATAATAAAATAATAATAATAATAATATTTTCTCAAGATAAAAATAATTCATAATAATCAATGGTGTATAATCATATAACATTGTCATTGTTGTCGTCAGTTTATACAAATGTTTGATTAATTAAAAAACATGATTTTTTATACAATATATTATTATTCTAGATAATAGTATTACACTTATGAAAATATATGCATATTATATAAAAAAATTAACTAAATGTTACTGGTCGTTTGGGGACGGTTAATGGTAAGGAGACAGACAAGTCCAGAAAAAGACGTAATGTGTGTTTAATTTCGTAATACATGACGTCGTGTGCAAAATCAGTCGATTTCCTATTTCTTTTGTTTAAGCACAAATATATTTTTTTTAAATAATATTAAATAATCTTATATACATGATTCGTTGAATGAGAAATAAACTAAAATTTTTCTAAATATAAATTAGTAAAAAAAAAATAATAATAATAATTATTACAAAATTAATAATTCATACAAAATAAAATATTATAGGCTAACATATAATAATAATATGGTGGTAAACGGTTTAGCCATGACTAAATATTTTTGTAAGTGTACAATAGAAAATAAATATTAAATGTTCATTAAAAATTTGGCGGTATAAAAATTGGACTAGGGAAATAAATTTAAAAAAAATAAAATTTATATCAGAATTTATGAAATTCCATTTTTGGATTTCTATGGCCACACATACTTTTTATATAATTAATAATTACAACTGAACATCCGATTAACAATATTATTATTTTTTTTAGATCTATATTTTCTAAAACCATATACAACACAACTCTAACAGAGTTTATATATATATATATATATATATATATAACAAAATAATTTAACAGAACACACTAGAAAAATGCAAATAATAAACTATAAAACATTTTTGGATTAATAAAAAGCAATTTATGTGTGTAACCCTAGGGAATGTAGAACTAGTATATATAAATCACTTTTAAAATTGTTTTGGGGAATGATTAGACTATTTACTTTTCTGTGTACTAATTTTTGAAATGTTATTAAAATAAAGATTTAATTGTTGATTATCCAATGTAATTTAGAATTTGCATTATCATTTATATTTTTAAGAATATTTAGAGGTCAAGAGGTGTACATTGAATTGATATCATCTACTGTTAGAAAAGATACAATTGTTGTTTATCAAATTTAGTATCCAAAACTAAAAAAAATATTATAGGATTATTATAATAAGGAAAAATGTAAACAATAATAATACTTAAATAATAATGTTAATGAAGATTGATAATACAATACATTGGACTTTGAAGACTAGAAAATTAAAAATAAATAGATAATGTATCAGATACATTTGGCGTATAAATAAATAAAAAATTAATATTTTTCATGAAGTAGATAGGCTGAGAAACGTGGAATCAAGTTTATTGTTTTAGTGTACAATATTGGAATGGACTTTTTTCGACACTAGTTAAATAAATATATTTACAATTAATGTAATAAATTGGAAAAAAAAATGGTAAGGATCCTAAGTACTTGTTTGATTATGTTTTCATTACTATTAATATTATTTATTAATGTTTATGGAAAACAGTTATCCACATTCACATTAAACTCTTGTTACAAGCTCCATGATCTTTTTCATTTCCTTCTCTATGTCCATTCTTTTTTCCACCTCAATATCCAATTTTGTCGACAACTTGTCAAGTAAACTATTTTGTAGTTGAACAGTGGACTCCAATTGTTTTACCTAATAAGCACGTATAAAACAAATATAACAGATAATTAAAAATTGTCATTCACGAATACTAATAATTAATGTGTTATAATTTACTTTTTCATTTAATACTGCTATTAAATTTCTTTCCACTGATGGTGAGGACGGGTTAAAATCAGTCGATACAGTTGTAGCAACAGGACTGGTTGGTGTGCTAACCGTGACTGATTCAGGTGTGGTTAGTGGAGGTACATAACCAGGAGGTTTAAAAACAACACCCCCTACGCCCACTGAAGTCAAACCTGACTTAGATGTGACTGTAGTGGTTTCTGAACTCTCTGACGTTATGGTGGTTGTAGACGGGCTAATCATTACTCGCGTTTTACCACCTCCTAAAGACACATAAATTATAAAATAATATATTAATAATAAATATATAAATATAAATTGGTGCAATCTGAATTCAAATTTTCAAATCATATGAAACATATTCATTGTTCTGTATTATACATATTTATTTTATTAAAATTTAAAATACTAAAAATATATATTGGCACTAAAATATTTCAAGCATGCTATATTTTGATTTTTGATTATTGAGTAATGTATATTAAAAGAATCTATGTACAATTTAAAATTCTAAAAGTTACTTTAGTAACAATATCTCGTATCTACAAATTTTTTCTAAAATAATATTTTGGTATCAAAATTTGTATATTCTCCTAACAATTATTTATTTATATTATCATTCATTATTGTAATAAAATGCTGATTTTCCCTCCAAAGAAGGTTTATGTGATATAGCATATCTGATTGTTATATGTAATATCACGTAAGTACAAGTTTTATACATGTTATAATCAAGACTTATAAATAATAAATACTTAATACAAATTACATTCTTCTTTGTTTTATTTGTTTAATTATGCTTTACTTTACAATAATTATTTAATATTATTATTATCATTAACATACCTTTTATGATGAATATTATGCTTTTATTTAGACGTGTAAAATAAGTGCTATTGCAAATATAATTTTTTGTTTCTCCTTAAAAATGTAGATATGAGATAATATCACAAAGGTCATAATTTATATATAACTTTTTGAGACTTGTATGTAGAATTAAAAGCTAAAATTTTAATGCGCCATAAAAATAAAAATATAAAATGTATGACTTAAAAACTTCGAAAAGTTCATTTGAAGATTCTTTTTTATTTCTGATAAATATAAAATAAAAATCCATGTCAAAAAAATTAAAATACAATAATTTAAAAATTATTTTAAAGTAACTAAAAACATTTTATGCATTTCTCATTTTTATCAACTTGAAAATATTGTAGAAATATTATCTGTGCTCTATCTGACCATTTTACGATATATCGAATTTTTCAAGATTAATAGTTATTTACAACTTAATAAAAAAAATATTAAGTATGTTATAAATAGGTTTTAAAAATTATTAAAATAAAGATATTATAAAAATTATCTTTCGCTTAATTGCCTATATATTTTATTTTTGAATCAATTATACACAAACCTATCACTGAATTAGCAGTTGACTTCTTTGCCTGATTCATTTTTAACTCTTGAACCCACGGGGCCTTTTCTTTATCCACGCCAGGTATTCCGTTTATTGGTGGAGGATCCAAAGTAGGATCATCTTCGCTAGGCACACTGAATGCTGCAGACGGAGGTCTTCTTCTGGGTGCCTTGGCTCGAGATGCTGTTGGATGACTAAGCATGGCAGTCCTTTCTATTTGATCAAAATCAGGACTCTTTGGTTCAGAAATATGATTATCATGCTAAAATAACACATACCATATAATTAGTTAGAATATAATATACTTTTTATATGTGAACATATTTATAATAGAAAACATACATTTGTAAATATTAATGATGAAGGAGATGATTCTGGGACTGATGATGGCGTTACACTATATGATGATCTACTCATACATGATCCATCTGGCGAATCAGCAGTTTTCTTCATGGAACCCACAGATTCCGAACGTTTTACAGCTATGGAGCCGTATTGTTTAGAATCACTTAAATCTACCGATATGTGTCTTATCTTGTCAGCAGAATTTTGTTCAGAATTTAACATGGATTTAATGCCACTAAGAGTTTTTGACAAGGAAGACGATGTAGATGAACTTTTAACAGTCGGTGGTTTTTTAGTAGTCGGCGGTGGTGGTGGTAGTGCTGGTTTTTTACTCACGACTGGCCCTAAAGATTTATTTTCCATTTGGCTTTGAAAAACCTTGCGCAAAGAAGCCGTTGTGCCGCTACGTGGACTACTGGCAGACTTTTCAGATGATTTAGGTGCCAACTGAATCAACAATAGCAAAAAATAAAAAAAAATAAATAAAAAATAAAAACATGTGAATATAATATTAGCACAAAAAAAAAAAAAAAAAAATTACCTCATCTTGGTTCATTAATTGAACAAAATTGTCAGGAAACACACCAATTTTTCCTTTAAGCTCTCCTTTCCACCACCCTTTATCTTCAACGTCACGTGATAAAATTGTAACTATATCACCTTCAGCTAATGTTAGTTCATCACTATTGACTGCTTCATATGGGAAGAGTGCAACACAAACTTCTTTAACTAGGTATTTAAAATTAAAAATATATGTACATTGTATATTGTATATATTATAGTTATAATGTATAGGGTAATACGATTTAGTTTTAACTTATTACACAAATTTAATAACTATTTTACATATTTCTGTTAGTTTAGAAGTTATTTAAATATGTATAATAATTATAAATTATTATTGTCAATTAGTATAAATTTAAATATTTTGATTTCTACTGAGTGCATAAGTTATATTAAAATTATTTGATTGATTTAATTTAAAATGTGAAACAAAAAATAAATATTAAAATACTTTATCAAAAATTTATATTAAAATTATTAATAAACTTGTTTATAGAAATAACTGAAATATCAATATAATTGTGCAATATAACTAACAAAATTATCTCAATGACACTTATCTTTCAAATGAATGACAAGTAGTATAGAATTTGAATGTATTTATCAGCTTATGTGAATATAAAGTGATGCTAGTACTATTTATTCATTAAATGCAATACCTATATATATATATATATTTATTACATACAACTTTTTATTTAATTTTATCGGCGATTAGCATTTTCAGTTAATAAGTTACCTGGTTTTGGAGGTAGAACTGGAGCATTAGGTTCTGAATTATCCATAGGTTTGGTTGGTTCTATAATAGATTTTTCTAAACAATAATATAGGTAAATAAATTAATAATACAAATATTAAATATATATTATATTATAAAAATTAAATTTAAAACTAATAATGTAAAATGTGGTTTATACCAATATCATATACCTAATATATATATAATATAATATATATATATATATTAAGATAACAATAAAATTTTAATTTGCTCGAGGATAGCGATAACCAATAGAAGGCAATGGGTGTCGGAGATGTAACACATATACAGGATGATTCTTTTATTGTGACACTAGGTTTTCTGTAAATATTCATCTTTTTTAAATTTTTGATAACTTGAGATATTTATTTCAATATATTTTTATAAAACGTTATAATTCTTTTATCATCTTTATTTTTGTAATTTTTTTAAAATGGTTATCTATATTTTTGACTTGATATTACGACGTAGAATATTTTTTTGAAAATTTTAATGCATCAATATTAATTATTGAACAGTTTATTATTTATAAGAATTTTTAGTTTATATAAGAGGAGTTTGGAAAGATGGGGAATATTTTTTATAGTCCCCATACTTCTCCATTCTCTTAAACTTTAAATATTAATATATCAACAATGGAAAGGCAAAAGATATTAAATGACAATAACTATTTTATAGCATAAATGATGAAAATCAGTATTTATAAATCTATTGATTCAACGATAATTTTACAGTTATTATGTTTTAAAAATTCTGTAATAAACAAAATTAATTAGCAGGTAAAGACAAATAAAAAAAAATGCATAAAACCATCAAAATAAAAAATAATGAAATAAGTATTAAAGTACAAAAAAAAAAAAATTAAGGATAAATAGATATATTTACAGAGAAAATTAGATGAACATGATAAAAAAATAACCCTGTACACAGCAGCTTGTTGGAGTCCTGACCAACACTGATGAAAAGTATTTTAAAACAAGGTTGGTTCTTATTGTGAGCACACTATAGATATAAAATTATTTTTTTCTGATTAAAAATTACAAAGGTTTGGTTTCTAACAAATTCTACCAACAGAATTCAGTTGACATAATTATGCCAATGTGGATTATAATATCTGCTACAAAATAGTTGTTTTTAAGCAAACAGAATTTTGTGGCAGAATGTCATATTTTGGGCTTTTTAGGGTTATAATAATAGTATTATCTCCAATTAATTAAATATAATTACTGGGTTTTTCAATTTGATCTGCTTCTTCCTTCCACGCATTATTTTTCATATTTAGGTCTTCTTTAGATTTGGAATGAACTGCATATAGACATGGAAAGTTTTGTATATTATCAATTAATGTGATGTTTAGCAGTATAGAAAAATATAATTTTCTATATTGTTTTGACAACATATTTTATGTTTATTAAAAAATTTAAATGTCTATATTAAATTTAATTTACATTAAATATTATTAACTAATTAGTATACATATTATACTCGAATATGAGTTTTATTATTATTGTTTCATATCCCATAATATACAATGTTGATAATAAAAAATTTGGGTTTGTTCTTTGGTTCAAGAATATCTATGGGTTTTATTTTTATACTATATAGTAGTAGATAACGGATAATTTCTGGGAGAAAAGAACGTTAAGACCTGAAATAATTGACTTCTAGGGGAATTGCGTTGATGCAATTCTGATATAGGTAGAACTGAAATGCATCGTGCAATTTGTTAAAAACCACTTTTTTTTTTTTTTTTTTACAAGGGATAAGTCTTACCACAAAAACGTAGCAGAATTTGTTAAAAAAACAGGCCTTAATTTAAATTATGGATGTTAAAAATTTCCTGGACAGAATGAGTGCCAAATGAGAAGTGTATCTTAGGATAAACAAAAAAATCAATACAGACAACAATTGAGGAGATAAGAAAGATGTGGATAGGACATCTCAGAAGGAATACTACATGGGTAATATCTATAAATAGAGGAAAAATCGAAGGGAAACTAGGAAAAGGAAGACCAAGAATGTCATATATAAAGAAATTGTGTTGAATATAGGATAAGGATCATATTATAAATTTTGAAAGAAGTTGCTATGAATAGAGAAGAGTGGAAAGCATTAAATTAAAGTATTAAATAATTCCACAAATTGCAAAAAAAATTAATTTTTTTTAGTAAAAATATTACAGACTAACCAATTATTATATAATAAAATAAAATACACAAATGTCAAGATTAAAATGGTTAACAAAAAAAAATAATAATAATAAATAAGTAATACCTTTCTTAATACTTTCTTCTTTTTTTAGAGATCCGATCGAAGTTTTAGAGTCACTTCTACTGATACTCTTTGAATCGGATATTTCAGTGACGTAGTTGGATGGAAATACACCAATCTTTAATTAAAAATAAATATACACATTAGTGAATACAATAAAAATATTTAATTAACAACATGATTATTATTTTTGAATGGTAACATTTTGCAATTTTTATATTTAATATTTTTCAAAGCATTTTACTATATTTATACTATATTATATGATATACCAATTTTGAAAAATAAAATTACCTAAATGATTTTAGTATTATTAATTTTAAACACATTAAAATGGTTAATTACATTTTACGAGCTCTCATTTTATATATATATATTTTAGTTATTTAATGGTTGAATTCAAATTTAAATTACTTACCTAACAAATATAAAACTAGCCAAATTATTTCTTAAATAATGAATATTTAAAAACATTTTTGTGGGATAGCATTTTTACAAGGAAGTTAATAGATAAATGAAACTTATATTATCTACAGTCATTAAACAATAATAGTATAAGCACATAAATATCAGAATAACCTTCTAAATAGTCATTTATCTAAATATTAATCATTATTTGTCACTAATTTATTATTCCTTAATTTATATTGGTGTGTTTGTTCTGTAAAATAATTGTCTTATACTTTATATTATTATTATAATAGACAAATAAGAATTTTAATAATATTATTCATTATCTAAAATTCTAAAATATTCTAATTATCTCAATGTTGTAGGATAAGAGCGATATATTATAATTAAAATTATAGAATTCAAATTTGGACATTTAATCAGTAACAATTAATAAACTGAGTTATAACAATATTGCTATACAGAATATATAAATAATATATCGATGGTTACAACTTGAATGACTATTCAGCATATATGATACTTTTGTAATTTTTCAGTCTTATATCATCTATATAAAAATTATGTAAGTAACGAGTTTATTGATGTAAATGACATTGATAAGCAATTGATAACAATTTGATAAGCTTAAACATGATTTCTTGGACCGACCTGTTAATTTATGCCATTCACAACACAAACTTTGAAATATTGATAACAAATGAAAAAATAATTATATTGATAATACACTTGGTACAATCGATGTTTTGGTTGTCTAATTTATAGTTTATTTAATGTAATTTATACCAAATACCAAATATAATTATAATTATATATAATATATATAGACTACAGTTGCAAGAAATTGTAATAAATTATACAAATGATACTAATTTAATACAATTGTAATTGTAATAAATAATAGAAATGTATATAAGAAATGAAACAGATTTCGGATTGCTAGTCGTGAGTTTGTCCCCTATGTTTTATGTGTATTTTGCTGTACTCTAGAAGTTTAAAGATGGCCGGCTACCGTGACTTAGTATGCTATGTTATCAGTCAAAATGAGAACTGAGCCGTTGAAAACCACCATTTGTTTACTCTCATTTAATCTTATAGAAAAAAACGGCCAGCCATCTTGTCTGGACTCCTAAGGTTAAAAAAACTTCTGGAAAAATCAAAAAAATAACCTTTGAAAAGTATCAACTAAAACAAATGAATAAATAAAGAGCTTTTACTCCAAAATTCTTACTCCTTTTACATAAAGTTGTTTCGAGAGAAATAAAAAAAAATTAACAACATTGTACAAACAATAGATTTCTTCCTTCACTCAAAATCTAAATGGTTAAATTATTTATTAAATAGGTATATCATCTATTTTACAAGTACCTTGAAATAAATGATCCTGAAAATAGCATTTAACATAGAAAGATGAAGGCAATACAAAATATGACCACTTTAAGCAAGTAAAAATGAATTTTCAAATAATTTTTTACCATTGATATATTGTAAATCATTTGTTCAAATCCATATACTTTAATTTAAAATGTTTTTCTCTTTCAGATTATCTAATTGGTTTTTAGTAAACAATTAATATTATGTCTTATAAATTATTTAAGAAATAAAAAGTCAAAAGCACCAGTTCTGACCACCAATGTACCAGTAGTAGCCTCTATTATATACAGTTGTGGTCATTATAAATATTACTCATACTAAAATTTTACTGATGATTATTTTGTTTTTTATTGTTTAATAAACTTTCTTATTTGTAGGTTATAACTCGAAAGTTTTATAAAAATTAACAATTCAATATTATATAATAAAAATCAAGTTACTACATACCTAGTACTTGATTATTTATTTATGCTTTAAAATGAAATTAATTATATAAAAACCATTTCACTATTCTGATTACTACTAATAACAAAATACAATTTAATAACCAGACTAATTTACGTTTTTGTTTCAGTAGGTAATATACACATTAATTTCTATCAGATAAAAAAGTTCTTAAGTCAACTGAATTTTATTTCAAGAATATTCAAATTGTGTCCTTCTAAGTGGTTGCTTCTTATCTTTGGTTATATTTAACTAATTTAAATATTTAAAATTTAAAATAACTTAAATTAAAATTGTATAACTAAAACTGGTTCATATATAACATATACAAATATATTAATTTTGATCATTATTGGATACAAATAGAACATTTCTAAAATGTGCCCATAATTCTGCCATGCTAAGCCCAAAAGAGGTATTTCCAATTTTGGTCAATATGATGTTATTGGTTATATACTTATATGGGTTTATATCAATTTCAGAAGCCAAAATATCATATTTCCACTTTATTTTAATCTAAAACATATATTTAAAATAGTTGCTTTAAGGGCAAGTCCATAAATTTTCAGAAAATTGAAGCAAATTTATTAAGTCCAAATAAATAGTAAAAGAGGGTATGTGACAAAAATTAATGGAGTTAAGTGAAATAAGCTTATTTTCTCATTACTTAAAAACCAGTAACTCCATATTGTCTAGTATAATTATGATGTATCTATCAGCTACCTATACATTTAAGAAATAGTTATAACTACATATATGTTAGTAACTCTTATATTAGTTTTGATATATTTTATTGCATAAAGGTATATTCTCTGCAATTTTTTGGTTAATATTCTGTGATAATAGTTACAGTATCTAATGACAATATATTATCTTGCTTTTTTCCACTGCATTTTAATAACTCGTTAAAATGCATTAAACATTTTCTACTCATTTCATTAAATTAATTGTATTTATAATTAATATAACAATAATAATAATGAATAGTTGTGCGAAAATTTGTTTGATATGGCCACAGTGTCCACAAAATAAAATACAGATCAGACTGAAAATGTAAGTACTCAATATACATATAGTATGATTTAATGAAAGTAGTATAACAATATAATTACATTTTGTTTTAAAACTGCGTTGTAGAGTGTACATTACTTATATGTCATGGTTTTAGATCCAAATTATATACAAATGACACAAAATAATTTAAGACTTCATGATAAAGCTAGGGCATATTTTTAGAATAGAAGAGACAGAGGTAGTAAGAGTAATAAAAGGAATTTGTGTTGGAGGAAAGAGAAGAAAAAGAAGACCAATAATAAGGTATGCGAGTGTAAGTGAGGAGGATGAGGGAGATAGAATTTTGAGGAAGTTGAAGACTAGAGTGGTCGACCCCAAATAGTTATGGGATAGGGGGTGAAGGAGAAGATATATAGTTTTCCAATACATATTTAGTTATCCTTTAGATATGTGAATATATATGTAATAACTATTCAACAGTAGCTTATTAAACAAAATATAAAACTCATATAGCCACAACTGGTACAATGGACACAACCAGTACACTTACTCTACCATACAGTGGTTAGCAATAGTAAGGTGAACTTTATTAATGTTTATTATGGAAAATAATTAAATATGACAGGAATCCATGATTAATATAAAAGATGACATACACACTACTCGCATATATTATACATTAATTAATGTAATGGTATTTCAAAACAGGATATTTTATCCCATTACAAAAGTTCCAAAATACAAATATAAGAAGAAGCAAATTAATATTCCAATGTCTACTTTAGACTAAAGATCACCAAAGGGTAGGTACCAAATTTCTCAAAAAACTTCAATTGTCGTATACATAAATAACATCTTGAAAATTTGATTATAATAAAAGTAAAAATAAACTAAAAAGGGTACTTATATTAAGTGGTTACAGAAAGTTTAAAAACAAATCTCTATAAAAACGAATTAAAACTGCTGCTTCAGACAATACATATTTTATTCACAAGTAATTTGATGTATGGCATATGAATGTTGATTATTCAATTTGTTAGAAATAAATAGGTAAATACCTATCATAAATTGAGAAATTTAACTATGAAATAATATTTAATGTTTTTTATTGATATAAAAAATAGAAAATTAAAAGTAGGTACTTAAGTACTGAATTTAATTCAATATTTAGTATGTACTACTTAAACAACAACATAAATGATTCAATAAATTTGATGTATTAATTAAAAATGTTATATCTATGTAATTATTTAAGATCAAAGTTCAGTTATTGTTTAAACATAGTCAATTATATAATTAAAAACCAATTAACCGTGGTTGGGGTTTAATTTTCATTTGTAATAAGACATGCATATTAATTATTTACTACTTAAGAAAATGAATAACGTCTAGAGGATTTCATTTGTAAATATTCATATACAACATAAACTGGTTCCTAAATTTGACATCACATATTAATAGACTTATAATTAGGTACCTACTTTAATTCAGTTATAAATATTGTGATAAGAGTATTTTCTTAATATATTTTATGGCCAAACCAATAAATTATTACTTACCTATTATTAGTAATTTTTAATTAGGTACCTAGGTAATGTTTAAAATATTTTTTATTATCTTTCTTGAAAATTATTTCTACAAAGATGTCTAAATATCAGTACTCACTTCATTTCTAAGCTCTCCTTTCCACCAACCTTCTTCGACTTCACCAAGAACTTCGATTACATCGTCGATGTTCAACTCCAACTCGTCCCGGTTGGCCGGTTTGTAACTGAACAACACTTTGCACTTTCTTGCATTTTCTAGAGGAAAACATTAGTCGTAAGAGCACACATAATAATATAATACGTACGTACTGTACAAAGGGAATGACATACTTTTTCTCAAAACGACACTGTTAGAAGTGTGAAGGATCTGTAAAACATGTATAACGATGATTAGTTAATGTACCTAATGATCGTTTTTAAGAGATAACAACAAGTGTCAACAAGCATGCCAGCCAAGTACCTTAACATAGTTGTCTGGGAACAGTCCTTTTTTGCCATCTTTGTACCCTTCCATCCATCCGTCGGGCATGGGTCTGACGTCTGTGATCACGTCACCTTTCTTTAACGTCAACTCGTCCGGCTCTCGAGCCGCGTAGTCGAACTGGACTACGGCCTCTGCAAAACCGAATACACAACACGAGTCGTACCGGTTTAGATATATGTAGTAATGTTATCTCATTATAGGTACTTGGGCGACTTTTTCAAAAAAAGTAGCAGTTCTTACCCATTGGTCGTCGGCTGTACAAAGTAACGGCCGATGACGATTTTCATTTAGCGGAATAGCAGCAGCGGCGACGGCGGCACGTCATGTCGACTGAATCCCCGCGCGCCAAGTATGCCAGTGATATTGCGCGATTGCGTCTGCGGCGTAGGTACGTGCGTGCGCGATGCTACGACGGCGACGATGAGATCATATCCGTAAATATTATTATTATTTATACATTGTTATGATTGATGGACCTGAACAGAGATTTTTTTCCGACAGTTTCCTCTCCGCCGACGCAACGCGTTTATCACACTATAATCACACTGCCGCGAACGTTATCTATACGCCCGGTGGCCGTAGAAAAAGTGAAAAAAAAAAAATAATAATAATAACAATAACGCGTAACACGCGAACTATTATTCGACTGCGGAAAGACGACTTTCCCGCGACGACGGCAGCTGTATCGGCCGATTATAATATGTTATCGTGAGATCGCCCGGAATATAAAAACGCATACATTGACCCAGGACGTACAACGGTATAATATCGTAAAATTTACAATATTACGTCGGTTATCGTGTAGATGAATGATTACCTATATATATATATATTTTTATTTTTATTTTACGACGACGACCGGCATCTGGGACGGTCGTGTGGAGTAAAAAAAATTCGATTTAAAAATATCTCGTCGAGAGACGTACAACGGTGCCGATGAGTGATGATCGTGGGCTTGTCATAATAATAATAATAATAATAATAATATTATTAAATTATCGTTTTACCTACGGTGGGGTGATGCCTATCGCGTTGTGTACGGCAAACGTATAGCGAATTAGGTACCACCGGACGGCGAACACACCGTGACAACGACCGACGGACGACGACCGACTGACTGCCGACGTCGACGTCGTGTCGCTGGAGTAATATTATTATTATCATGGGTAGGACGTTGTGGCGACGACGACGACGATGTGTAGCCACATCAAGGACGCGAATTTTCCCCGTGTGCCGCCGGCACCGTTTTCTCCGCGATCGCGGCCGTATCGTCGTGCCCCGCGATAACGGTAAAATCGTCATCAAACGCGTTTCGTCCAACGTACACGATAATAATATAATAAGTAATAACTAGGTATACTGTAATGTAAATTATATAGTGTCAATTTTATGCTTAAATACTTTCGCGGTTCCACTCGAACATGTGATACATCCGAGTGCCCACACGTGATAATATTGTACGAGTAATTATTATTCACGTAGGTACCTACTTGTACGCAGTGGTGGCCGTATAATGGCCAACGGGGGTTTTGGATGTTTAAATCTCCCCCTCCCAAATTGCATTTTTTGTCGTACGTATATTATATTTTATTATAATTTTTTCATTTTAATTTTTACGCGTGGTTAGGTTAGGTTAGGTTTGAACAACAAACCCGATAAAAAAATGTTTAATTTATACTTAAAACCAAGGGCTATTTTTTTTTTTTTTTTTTTTTCATTATTTTTGCTTCTACACATCATAATATTCATAAAGGAGGTCATAGGAGTAAATTAGAGGGGGTGTAGCCCCTTCCTTCCAAAAAAAAAAAAAAAACCAGTAGCTCCCCGCACGTTTTAACATTTTGTATGGCAATATATGGAAAAGCTTCCCACAGCTCGTTTTATCATACAAAATGTCAGCCCTCCTCAATTCTCCATGGATTTCCGCCTATAAGGCTAAGGGGTCTAAGGCACAAGGAACGGAATGGGTGATAAGAGGAGTTAAAAATTGGCTTAATTGGCTTCCAATGTAAAAACACGCACGAATTTGCTACTGCACACTTGTCCTTTGTTACTACACAATGTGTGTGCTATAACACACAAAAATAAACCCTGTTTAAAACCTCTCCCCCCCCCCATTGTTTAATCAACGATATTCAATGGGTCCCGAAAGCCACCCTATTTTCAGTTGTATATATAGTCGTAGTTGTAATAATATGAGTAATATTATAAGTTACGACTTTTGATGTCCCATTATTATTATTATTATTATTATTATTATTATTATTATTAGGTACTATGAAACATTTTGGGACCCAACTTTAAAAAAAATTCTAAATCAACCACCGTTTGCGCGAATCATGCGACGAACGAACGCGGGAAACGCGTTTTGCGAATATTCCTCGAGCGGACGATAACGCTACGACTTTGTCACCCGAGCGATAATGTCAACTCCATATTATATAATATTATATTATGCTATATATAGCGCAAGAACACTGCGGATATTGACACTGTGTCGGGGGCGTCATTTAAGGGATTCAGACTATACTTTTGTAGCCTTAAAATTCTGAAAAGATAATCAGACCACCGCACTGTCAACAATATGGAGGGTTATGGGGGTTATTATACACCGGTTATAATATGTTTGACGGAACGAAAAGAATGTCAATGATCTTTTTTTGCTTATTAACTTAATTTGTAAAAACATCCGTGTGTACTCGCGGGTCCAGCTCATTTCAAAGATGTATTATTTCCGTCGGTATTTTGGAGACGCCAGCATATTTTGTGTACCTATAGAGCAACGAAATTCTATAAATACGTCACTGACTGTATACAGACACTATAAGGTATAGATAAAATAGAAAATATAGTAAAATATATATAATAGTATCTAAGTACAAATATAAATCGAAGTTTAGAAAAAAGAAATAGTATTCTCTATATTATTATGTATATAGATGTTCAAATTTAAAATACACAAGTATTTCTAATACATTTCTTACGATTTACGAAAATATCTATGAATATTTATGAAAAACATAGGCGTAGATATTTGGGGAAGTCATATAAGGAGCCGTATAAAACACTTCCCGGAATTGACTCCTCAACCCCACAAAAAAATAAAATCAAAATAATATCAATTATCAGTAATATCTGTTTGTATCTACCAGTGATTATTTCAGGTCCGGGTACCCTTGAGGGAGGGCGGTTATATCTCCCCGGAGTAAAATGTATACCCTCGAGCGATCCCGTCCAACAATAACAATATTACAATGTTTTTTTAAAATAACTACTTCATGACTACTTACTAGGTGAGAATATAAAGTCTGAAACATTGGTTTGAACAGGTTATTTTTTCGAAATATAATTATATTTCATTATAACTCTGAGTGAGTTTGGATTTTTTTTCGTACATTAAGAGCTTTTTGATAACAAATTCCTAATAGGTAGTTCAATTTCTGCATCCACTTCCGATATCTCAGCGGCTAGCTATTTTCTTATGTCATTGCAAACAAATGAAAAAGTCGTATCTACATCTCTTATTTTGAACAACTTAGAAACATCTTAGAAATGTGAATTAAAAAACAAATGATGAATAACATAACAATCCTAAAAAATAAATAAATATGTACCTATTTAAAAAAAAAACCAAGATAATTGATTTTTAATTACTCATAAAACGTATTTAAATACACATATCAAAAAAATACATCATATAGTCGCTAAATAATATTATTCTCTATAATCAATGTTTTGTTTCATCTTTCTACAATATTTTCAAGTCGAAATAAATGAGTAACGAAAAAATAATATTTTCAAAAAATGTTATAAAATATAATTATATAAAAAAACAATAATAAAAAATGATATTGAAACGGGTCAAAATTATTAATAAGTAAAGTGCAAATTTACATTTTTCAATTGTTAAATTTTCGTTTTTATTGAATTATTCTTAAAATTGTCTCTATAAAACTCCTTAAAAATGACTGCACTGCTATTCTAAAGGATTTATTGACGTACCTACACATATTTTCAATACTTTTGACCACTTTTCGATAGGTACTATTATTCTAAAAGGAAAATTGAATTCGAAATTTGATTTTTTAACGACGTGAAGTTAAAATTATCTTAAAAATTCCTATTTCTGAAAAAAAAAAAAAAAATACATTTTATATATTTATGCAAGTACCTACCTATATAATCATAATATATTCATAATTTTTTATAATTATTTAATTTTCAAGTAAATAATTTATTTACGACCATATACTACCTACTATACTAATGGCCGACCTTCAACGACATTTGGTCACGCTGATGAAGAAGTATCTGAATTCTGGAATATATATATTTTTTTTTTTTTTAAATGGTAGGTACAATCTACATACATATTCATTATACGAAATATAAAATACATAAATAATTTTTAAAATACTTAACTATTATATATGTATTATTAATTATTCTTATTTTTCGTATTATTATATTTAAATATTTATACAAAGTAAATAATAATAATATACAGTCTATTGCACTTTGTAGCATTTTTTTTTTTAATGAATAAAATGATTTAATATAGAGTATTATGTAACCTATATAATATAGTCCGACACATACACCATTATTCGTTGTCACACACAATCTATTTGCTCAATGAGAATAAAGATAAAACGGGCTGTCTATACTTAATTTATAATTCCTATCCAGTTATATAAGGTAGGTACAGTCGGTTGGCTATTATTATGTATTCATACTACGCGTTAAATCCCTTTTTGGGACTTGGTCATTGGATTATGATTATATAATATGGTGTAAATACAATTTTATAATTTAAAGTCTTAACTAACTTAACACGATTTAACACGAAAAAATGGAGTTTATCAAATGATAAAATATGAATATACATATATACTTTAATCCAAGTAATATTCTGTGTTTTGAGGATAGGTAGTTAAAAATCCATAGGCGAAACGGAGCATGAAATACCTAGGCGAATTATAGAAATAATTTCAAAATGTATATAACTTTGTATAAATCCGTTACATTTAACTATTTATAAGGTACATAATTAAATAATACTTACATCAAAATACTGCAGATATTTATTTCAATAGATATACGTGTTTTAAAAAATTATTTTTATTATAATACACTACAATATTTTTTATTTTTCGTTTTTTTATTGACTCGAAAAATGACGCCAATATAGAAATATACATAAATATAATACATTATGATTTTTAAATATATTTTTATTTTATTAACGGAATGATGAATCTAACATTTTTTTTGGAAGGGTCTTCGTAAAATCCTAATAACACAATATACTTGAATTTATATAGTTATTTATAATTTTATACTCAGTATATACATAGATAACAATACTAATAAATCAAACTTTAAATTATTATTCAATTTTAAAATTATCAGTCTATCTTTATTTTATCAGTAATTTAGTTGTCCTTCCCGAGTGTAGACTTAATAATAAAACTGCAGTTACGACAATACGACACTTAAATTACTTTATAATCATAATTTAATTTTAAAATTCTTCTAGAATAAGTAAAACGAGTTTTTAAAAACTTCCAACAACCCGAGAAAACATTAAACTCACGGAAATCTCTTACATTTGGAAATCCATATACATATATTAGGCCTTTGTTAAATTTAGTTTCTTTTGTCTTAAAAGTCGCTTCAAATTGCATGCAAGTTGACAATCCGTTTTGTGAAGTTCAACTATTGACGAAATAGTAAAATTCAATTCTGCAGTAGACGTTAATCTGATAGTTTTCCCGTAAATCGGCCGTTTTTGTTCACCCCAAACTATAATATAATATTCGAGTTTTCCGAGGAGTTTGACAAAGCGAATTTATCAATAAGCGGCCGGTTGTACGATTAAATATACGATCTATAGAAACGACAAAAAACATAATAATATAGGCGCAATATAACGGTTTATGTTACGTATTGTTTAAGTCTCGCAAGTCAATTCATCAGTGCAACCATGAATTGCTCGAAAAAAACATGTTTTGGCATTCTGCAGAGACAAAATATTTTTCGAGTTTTTTGAGGATTAATTGATTGGGGGGGGGGAGGGGTGGAAGGGACTTGACGTTGTTATTGGAGACACGGTCACTTGACTATGGAAGGGCCGAAGGGAGATTTTTTTTTTTTTAGTAATAACAGCATACCGCGTGGAAAAATCGTAGTTTATGGTTGTCTATGGTTTCGGGTAAAAAGAAAACAAAAAACTCACCTGAAAACCTTACGATATTATGTACATATATATATATATATATATATATATATTACCATGCTTATGTAAGCATCTCAGAATTATAAATACACACGTATACACTATATACATACATATAAGGCAACCCTTTTTTTTTGTGCATTATAACGCATATATATATAGTTATGCATCCGTACAACGTATAACCTATATATATATGCACTATATATGCATATACATTATACATACAATATACGTTATAATATATATATTATAACAGTTATAAGAGCATATTGCATAAATCGTAATATAATATAGTGTAAACCTGTCGGGGGGGGGGGGGAATAAAAAATAAAAAAAAC
>JAIPRL010007831.1:419-22129 GCA_025469235.1 Pemphigus obesinymphae | reverse complement strand
ATTAGTAATTCCATTTTTAAACCTCTCATTTATCAGAATGTGGTCTATCTGATTCTTATATTTTCCATCAGGTGATATCCATGTGTACTTATGAATCTCCTTGCGCGGGAACATAGTGCTTTTTATAATTCTTGCCGAAAATCGGCAAAGAAGCGCTATATAGAGCGGTAATTGGGACACATAGCCTACATGAGGTTTCGAATGACAAAGGTATGAAACTGATTAATTTTGCAGTAGGAAAAGGACTATGTATAAAAAAGGTGAAATTTTTATCTAAGATAATTATTTAAATAACTTATCGTTTTTTATTTATCTAGATAAGAGAAAAGATAAGACAATAAATATTTAGATAAGTCCCAACACTAATTGAAAAACATAATTTCTTATTTTTTTTTATTATTATTCTATATTATAGTTAAGAAAAGTATTATATTCCAAAAGTTTTGGATATTAATTATTTGGATTTGTAAACCATTTATGATGATTTCCATAAAAAAGTCCTAAGAAAAATTTGCGAGTTGCGCCCCAGACGCAATTCATTCAAAAAGTACCTACTCGGAATACTATTCATTGTACACTATCCAAAATATTGCTTTTTTAAGCTTTCTCATATACTAAAATTAAATATTTTAGACATATATAAGTACCATTTAACTAATTGTTTTGATGTAACATCCTTGAATGTAGGATATTTCCCACCCCCCAAAAAAAAAAACTCAAATAAGTAAACCTATATAATTTAATTTAAAAGCATATAATCAACAAATAATTAAAATAATAGGTATAATGATAATTATTAAAAACAATTATAATTAAAATGTAGTATAAACAAATAAAATACAATTATTAGTTTTTAATTACATTTTCCGTAATACATTAATTATAATTAGTTATTATATTACAATACAATATGGTAGATATTTGGAATAGAAAAATACCATGTTTAGATAAATCTTTAAATGTAAAAGATAAAATATGTGATCTTCATTTCATTCCTTGTGATATAATCACAAATAAAATATATAAAGATATAGATGGAAATGAAATATTATATCCACTTATTATACCATAATATGTAAAATGAGGAGCTATTCCTTGTAATTTAAATTTACCAAGTTTACCGAGTTTAAAGTTATTTGAGTTCAAATAATTTAAAAAAAACGCAAGTCACCGGTTAAGAGAAGAACAGAAGAAACAAATTAGAAAGTCAATAGCTTATACTGTGAGAATATTTTAATTTATTCAATTAAAAGCATTTGAGTGAATAGTTTCTAATATTACAATTTATTTTTATTTATTTATTTACTTCATATTAACGGACTTAAAAGTCCAAATCTTAAAGATTAAAAATATTCAGCATTTCATATAATGATAGTTTTATTACATATAATTAATATATAAATATTATATAATCATATAATTATTTTATTTACTACAGTGTTAATGAAATAACATTAACTGAATTTAATAACGTAATAGTAACTGATCAGTCTACTATAGAAATAACAGATATTCCAGTAAAATATAATATTCATACTGATGGAAAATATGTCAATTTATCTGGACCATTGTGGGGTTTACATACTGATGGTTTAAAATAAACCCTTTTTACACATATCGAAGGTATTCTGAATGATAATAGTGTGTTAAATTTATTACTCCTACAACTGCAAAAGTAATAAAATAAATAAGCAAAATTATACAATGAAAATGAGTTTTGAAATTATGTACTTAGGTAGTACTTATGTAGGTATATTTCTTTAGGTATTAAGAGGCAAATATATCCACTTTGACATTTATATCAATAGCCGTGTGATGTAAAAATATGTTAGAAATAGTTGAATAAATGAAAATGATATTCGCATGCAGAAAATAATAACGAAAAAACAATGAAGAACGATTAAAAAAAATTAAAAAATCGTATAAACACTAAAAAATTACTTATTTTTAAATATTGACGTTCAATTTTATTGTATTATTTGAAAATTATTATTAAACTTGGACGTAGGTATATTTATATTATTTTAGAAATATTGTAGTTAATATCATTGACATATATTTTATTGTATAATTTTAGAAATATAGTTTTGTTGTTTCATATTAAATAATAAATAAACATATTTATTCATTCCGGTAATTATTACTTTAGTTGAAATTTTAATCATGGATATTATATTATAATAATTCGTGTAAAAAGTAAAATTTTATAATATTTGAGAAAACAATATTTGGAGGAAAATGGACAGTGGAAGAAAATGGTCCCGTTGTACTATGACATTGTGTCAACCCTATAAGTAAATATGTATATAAATATTTTTTATTAGTAATATTTGCATTTATATATATTATATATATTATATATATATATATATCATAGTGGTGTAGAAGCGTAGATAGCTGCAGTATAATATTTATACCTACAAAAAATATTTTTGTTTTTTATTTTAATCAAGTGCACTTCGCACTGAGTACAATAACAACAATTATCGCATACCTACTTAATGATTTAAATAGATATAATACATAATATAAGTATATATATTATTATATTATTAATGTTGCTACCTACAAACCTATTTAGTATTTAATTAATATTGTTTTTATAAAAGCTTAAAAATTTCATAATAAATAATATAGGAACAACAGGAATATCCTACACTAACTATGATGATTAGTATACGGTCGTACAAGTTATATATAAAATTATTTAAATAATTAAATACGAATGGATTTTTAATGACAAGTAGCATAAAAGCAACCCTACAGGCAGTGCTCGAATCGGAAGGGGTCAGGGGGACTTAGTACCCCAACTAATTTATCAGAAATTTTTGTGTTATATTTTTTTTCATTATCAAAATATAAGAGATACCAGATATCAGATATCGAATCTTATTAATGATTAATCTTATTACTGTTTCATCATTAATAATTAAAATAAAATCGTGAACAATATATTAACTTGAAAAACAAATGTATTAATCTCTTAGTTGCATATTTCATCTTTATAATATTAACCAATGTGTTGGTCCATTGCACCCACGTCCCTCTAATAGTTTTAACTTTTATATTAATTTATTATGTAAATAAAATATTTACTATAGGCTTTAGTGCTATAGCATAATATTTATTTCAAAAAAATGAAAAACTCGCCACTTTTTAGTAATTATTATAATATTTTTAACTTTGATTTTTTATAGAATACAGTAAAAAAAAATTTTATTGTAGAAATAATTTATATTATGTATTAATATTTATTGCTTTCAAGTACAATACATCCACCACCAGTATCGTATCTGACGAGCGAAGTGCTTCTACCTCCTTTTAGATTCTGAGCTAAGCGAGGAATGTATTGGTTTTACGATGATGTGTTTTTTATTTTTATTTATTTTTATATCTGTACCCAAAAAATCCATCAAATATAAAAAAATAAATATCATTGTAAAACCAAAAGATCCTTATCGCTCCACTCAGAATCTAAAATACTAGATAAGTATTAAAATATAAAATATCTCATTTAATATATAATTGATTTTTAAAAGTGGTATTTGAAATATTAGAAGTATATACTCATATATTTTATGCCATGTTTTATTTATATTTTAGAAAGTCTCGCATTTTTAATTCTATATTAATAATCTGTTCAAAGATAATTTTAGATATTATTTGCCTTAGATAATTAACCATTTAATGAATATTGTATAGGTATTAAATGTATATAAGTGTAAATACAATTAATTTAAAAGTTAGAAACAATAAAACTGAAAACGTTGCCTGTCTGCCTATGATCATCAGAATATTTTAATAGGTGGTGGGGAGGCATGTGTGAGATGACGATATTTCAATTGTTATTTTTCGCAACCTATTATACAGTATTAAATATTTTTTATATATTTTGAAAATAACATTAATGTTATTATAGTATTAAAATTGTTTTTTTCATTATGTTTTAGTCATTAATATTATTATACATAGTAAAATTTTCAATTTTATTACAAAACGTAATAAACTGCTTCAAAGATTAATGATTAATCACTTATTTTCCTATTACTCATAATAACTCTAAATTCATAATTAGTGTAATCATTATACGATATACAAATGGAGTTGACTCAGCAACTACTATTTACATAATTTTTTCTAGAATAATATAAACATATATCTAAGAAAATAATAATAATCTATTCATTTTAAGTAAAACAAAAAACAAAAGAAAATTAAATGAGATATTAAATAGGTAGGTACTAGGTAGGTACCTATTAGATTATTTATGCGATTTGAAAAATCTACCTACATAGCTATACATATTATAATATGTTTTTGATAAATAACAATATTGTTGGCGATAATTACATATATTGTAACATTTATTATATATATATTATATTATTATAATAACCATTAGGTAAAATTATTAATCAATAATTGCATGTATATTGATATATTGATATATTGATACCCTGTGTATGGCTATGTATTCATATTTAATATTTAAAATCGATAATATCTATACCAAATCGTATACCACGGTGGGCTAATTATAATAATGTATACCTTATGATGTGCGTTGTGTAATGACATACATTATTTATGGGTCAGCTATAAAAATAAAATTATGCATCTTATATATGTTAATTTAACTATAGCTGATAATGATTATTGATAGTAATACATTTTATTTTTATTATTTTCCAATAAATAATTAAAAATTTACTACAATATATGAAGTGTATATTTAGATACTTAACTTGAGAATTGATTAGTTTAGGTTGTTTTTATAAGTGATATTGTAATGATGTTTAATTTAACTCTGGTAGGATTGTAGGAATACAACTATATTATATTTTAATTTATAATATGTATAAATAATAATATATAATAGGTATATAATGTATATTGTATATTATAGCCCGCGTATAGGCGAAAATTGTATTGAGCACATAATCGCATCATTTTCCGAACGCTTATATTATAATCTCCGCCAGTATTTTTTTTTATAAATGGAAAGATGATTAATTCTATAATTATATACTCGGAGCCGTGCTAGGGGGAGGGGTGGTAATGGGGCAAGTGTCTAGCACGACAAATGCTGAATGAATTCAGAAGACAGAAAAAAAAAATGATTAAACATTCGTTATGTGGTTTTACTTCATTTTTATTTACGTCCAATTTAAAATATAAAAAAATCTATGATTGATAATTAAGTAAATTATAAGTTAATTCGAAACACGTACCTATATACATTTATGTGTATATTTTATAAAATAAAACATTTTAAAATTATAATTATCGATATTATACATTTTACATGTTGTTTGAGTTTGTATTGGTTTTATACTGATGTTACACGGTGTCTGTGTATTGCTTTGTTTGTACAACGTATCATACCACGGATAAAAATAGTAATGGTAGAATACTATTATTATGAGTACTTTATCATTTTTGGTAATTTTGATTTGTAAGTTTATATATAAGTTTAGTTTAAAATATTTACCATTAGATATTATATTATTATAGGAAATTGTTATTTTCGGTCGTTGACCGTAGAATCCAAATAACGTAACAATGATAACGTCTGAGAAAAGTCCAAAAATATAAATACCTATAATAAATAATTATTATTATATACATTTTTTTTTTTTTTTTTTTTAAAAAAAGTCGTTTGACTATGATTTTTAAGAAAAATTGAAATCTGACAATTTAAAAATATTTAAATTAATTTTAAAAGTAATCAATTTTTAATGTTAAGGCGGCTAATTTAAGGGGTCGTGTATAGGCAATTTCCAAATAATATAAATATTTCATAATATATATGTATGTGTGTGTGTAAATGAATATTAGCGTGTGTAAACCCCGTTACTTGCAACCCAGGATTCTACCACATCGATAACGTACCTACTACCTACGCACATGCACGCATGTAAATTATTGTCCACGTTTTATAAATTTCTTCTAAATTTTCCTCAAAAGTGTTCATATTTTGTCCATCGTCGCGATTTATCGTATCGTCTGATTTACATTTGGAAAACAAATTAAAATTGATCAAAAAATAACTTTTAATTGACTTTTTTATATTTTCAATTTTATATCCAATATTTTAATAACAAATATTTAGTAATTTTAAATTTCATAAAATAATTTTAAGGAATAAATAAAATAAAATATTAAAAAATTTAAAAATCGATTAAAAGTATAGTTGTTAATAAATTTAAATCAGTTTTAAAAAATCTTTAAAAACTCTTTATAGGACTATTCAATCAATTGCTACAATGGATAAAAAATTGGTCTTTTTAATGTGTAAAACACCGCAGATAGCCGCATTAAGCAATAGCGATATTTGTTTTAACATATTTATGAAAAACTGATAAAACGGATTCATAAAGTAATTTTAGAGTTATTATCAAATCGATAGACGACAAAATTTTGAAATTAATTTCAATTTTATTTTTACAATTATTGATTAATAAACAAATTATTATAGTATTAAAAAGTTAAAAACATGTTTTACCATACTGAAAATCGTCGATGTGACATGAGAATCATCTTAAAAGTGAAACAAAATTTATTATACATAGATACTAGAATTAAACTTAAAATATTTGTTTATTTTTGATATTATAATCAGAATAAGTACGTTAAAATCTTATATTAATTTTGGAAACGTTGAATATTTATTTTCATATATTTCTAAAAAATAAATGAATCATCTTTGAGTCATAGTGGTATTATATTGAAACCACCTTTTTAATACTTTTTTTCCTGCGATTGTTAATAGTGGTATTTTATTGAAACCACTGTCATGTTATTACTAAAACCTGTGAAAAAAAATTGTGTTTGTAATATCAATATCTTATATTTATTTTAATATTTTAATAAAGAGAAGTTGATTAAAAAAGAAAAACGAATGTGTGACTCAAAGGTTAATATACTAGGTACTTTATAAAATGGACCCATTTAAATTCTGTAAAAAGATTTAAATTGATCAGTTATTTATCTTGAGTAATTTGAATGTCAAACAGCTGGGCTCGGTAAGGAAAGTAAACCAAGAAGTGGGCGGCTCAGTACTACTCGTCTAGCAACTTAAGTAGTTTGACTTTACTAAATTTAAGTCAAGCTAAAACACACCAGTCAGCTTAACAAAATAGACTAATATTACTACAGATATATCCAACATCAGTCATTTGTTGAAGTTTCAGTAGATGCCTTTCCAAATGTTACAACATATTATAGCAGATCAAGTTCAACTAAAGTCTTACTATCCATAGCTTTGACTATGCTAGAAGACAGCCACGGAATTCACCTTGTATGAAGGGCAGTTCTGGATAGTGGCTCACAGACCAACATACTGTCACAAAAAATGGCCAGATGCTTGAACCTACAGTCTTAGAATAGTACACTGCTAATTACTGGGTTCAATGTGGCTATAACGAACATAAGTGAATATATGTAGATATATGTAGTTGTTAATAGATTCTCAATGTTCACAGTTTTAATGATAACTTGCCACGTGTTACCGTCAGTCACGAATCTGCCCAGCGAATTATTTGATATATAAAATTGATCAAATCCAATCAATGATTGACCCGAAATCGCATGGTGGATAAGGACTTGTTGCTTGGCGAGGATGAGTTATGTAAAGTACCACAAGGTGATAAACTAGCAATCCATGAAGGATCACCTTTGTTATGCTATACTACATTAGGTTGGATAGTCTCTGGTATTGTATACCAAAATAAAGGTTCACATTTCAATGAGCCACATTTTCCAGTTCCTGTTTACTGAATATAACTGGATGGATGCCTGCATACAATAAACTAGGAAAATGACACCTATAAAATAATGTTTTACACCACATATTAGAAACAACCAGATAGTAGATTCTCTGTATGGCTACCCTTTCCTGATTACACTAAGGTATTTAGTTATTAGGTATAAGGTACTTGGAGAAAAGACTCATCAAGAGCCTGTTCTTTGTGATCAATATGTAAGTTTTATACATGAATACCTCTTGGTCATATATGTAAAATAGTATATTCAGCGGTTTACGTTGACAAGTACTACTTCTTATTGCATCATCTTGTAGTACGAGAAGATAGCAGCACAACCAAGCTTTGAGTGGTGTTCGACGCCTCATCCAAGACAAGCAGTAGAAGATCACTTAAAGATGTGTTGGCTGCAAGTCCAGTAATGCAACCAATTTTGTTTGACATTGTGTTACGGTTTTAACAACATCTATATGTCATCACAGTAGACATTGAAAATATGTTCCGTTAAGTTGGGTCTATCTAGATAATCGTGATTAGTGATTACCAACGAATTATCTGGCGTGATGAGCTCCTGAACACAAACTACAACATTATCAATTGAATACAATAACATATGGTACTGTACCAGCCTCTTTCCTTCCCATAAGAACACTAAAGGAAATAGCTTAGTCCAAATCTTCACAAAACCCAGTTGTTAGCCAATTTATAATAATCAATGATTTTTATATGGATGACTTTGTGAGCAGATCAGATTCTGTTAAAAATGCTATATTATAAAGATCTGTTTATTTTACAAGAAAATTCGGCATTTTTTTTTTTTTTTTTTTGATGAAAAAGGTAATGGTGAAGTTAGAATTTGGCTGTTGTACTTGGTTTTAAAGTTATATTAAATTGAAATTTAACAATTTTATCATTTTTGTTTAAAAGTTATATTTTTTTATGTTTTACAGCAGTTGTATACATTGTTTAGTGGTAGCTGACGGTGTTGTCATGCACAGGATCCTCGGTACGAATCATTTTACATTCAAATAATTTTTTGCACTTTTTTAAACATTTTTCGTTTATTATATTCTCTTTATAAGTTACTAACCGCTTCTTTATACCCTACTAATCATCTTGGTTGCCAGGCATACGAATACTCATCTAGGTCTTTACTACAGTGGATCTTCGCACTTCCTGTTGAATTTTTAGTGTTGTAAAATGTATGACTAAATTTGGAAATACCTCACTGACATAAACCATTACAGCTGGCAGTTGTCTAATCGACTGCTGATGTGGAATAGATTTTCCCCGGAAACATTTTCCACATTAATTTGAAATTTTACAAATAATATCGCAAAATGGCATCGTAATGGTCAGAACTCAACTCTGATATTGGATAATAAAGATTGCGGACTAGCATGTAACAATGATAAGTAATAAATTTGGCATATAAGTTGAGCTACCTTGTGTTTGTCTGGCAATACGGCTGGATGTTGATGAGAAAATGGCCCATTTCAATGAGTTAGTTTTCCTCCTATACGAAGTAGACTATTGTCCATGTATAGTAGATAAACTCTTTAATGTACCCATGAGTATTGGCCCTCCAGTAAACAACAGTTTGACTACTTAAGGAAAAGTTTGAATTTGAGCTATCTTAATCCAACAATTCTTTGCTGCATCCTATTCTGCACATGTTTTGGAACCAACTCTGGGCTTTGCTATTTTTGAGTTGCGACACCAATGTAATCATTGAATGCATCTGCACCATACCACTGATGCACGAAATAATTTATACCAGTTTGAATAATGATTAAGTAAATTATTTGAGTAGATGTCATTACTTATTAGAACCTGATGGGTCTTTCTATAGTATTTTCTCATAGTACATGCAACTTCCTTTAGTGCTAGCCATGGATAAAACCACAGACGCCGACGGTCGTTATATCGCAAATGTTATTGTAAGAAAATTGAGCACTAAACCATCTAAAACATTTTTGTTATGCTGCCAAGAATTAGATAAATGCAACCACAAAACTATTTGTCATATATCAATTATTTAATAATGCAATGTGTGTTTTGTGGCCGAATAGTATAATACACAATAATGTACCTACTTTTACTTTTAACGGATGCCACATCGTATATGTAAGGCGGAAAAAGTGTTGGATACATTTTATCCAAGAATGGTACATTTAATTTGTTTAGTACACGGTTTCCATCGTGTAGCAGAAACAATTAGATTTAAATTTTCTTTGATTCATTAATTTCCAAAGTAAAAAAATATTTTTAAAAGCGTCAAGTCGTATACAAACATTTAAAGATATATATCCAAATTTACCTTGCCTCCCGAGCCTATTATAACTCGGTGGGGTACGTGGCTATCAGCTGTTTTATATTATTCGAATAACTTTGAAAAGATTAAATATATTCCGATGCTGCTATTGCAATAAAAAAACTTTTGAGCTCATGTAATGTAAAAACTTGCAAAACAATTTAGCATTTATTTCCGCTAATTTTGGATTTTTAGAAAACTATAAAATGGCATTAATCGAGAGCCTAGAAATAGTTGATAATGCCAAAAAGCAATTGGAACGTATTCCTGGAGAAATTGAAGTTTTAACCAATTCAAAATTACAAAACATATTGGGAAAAACCCAGGGTTTAACGCTGTAATGTCAATAAGGGATATACTATTAAACAAAACTCCAAAAAACAATGTAGAAATAGAATACAATCCAAAAGAATTAACGTGTATGAAATATACACCTATCACTTCCGTTGATGTGGAGAAGTCATTTAGCCGTTATAAAGCAATGCTAAGATAAAATTTCAAATTATATGTCGTTTCTAACTGTTTCCCTAACGAAGACGATTTGGATAATTCAAAATAAAAATTTTTAATTTGTATTAGATAGGTATGTATTATTTATAAATTACAGCGAATTCTATCTTATTTTCAATTTAAATATTTCAATATTATAAATAAATATTTATGAAGTAATAAACAAATATATATTTAAATATTTTAAAATTTTTACTAAATTAAAATCCGTTCCTTAGTAATAAGTGTGTGTAATAAATATAATTTATTATTAATTAATGATGCAAATTCAATAAGTACCATTTCTAGACAGGCAAATATAAGCACGGACCAGCCTGAACCCGTTTCTAAACCAGCAAATATAGGCCCGGGCCCGGTCCTGGCCCGTGCAGAGTTCTACTACAAAACATAGACACTTTTGAATAAAATTTAGAAGAAATTCATAGGATGTCAATAATCATTTACATGTGTGTGTTTGTTATGTACGTTAAGGTGGCCATATATATTCCGGTTTGCCGGAGAGGCTTGCCTACGCAGTTCGGCTTCCACAGTTTTACCGGAGTTCCATGATAGTCCACACACGATCCGGAAAAACGCACAGGTCCTTATATTCTCACAGTTGCTAAAATGAAATCGATTGAATCTATTGTACGCTGCTTCCCGTAGTGGACAATTATGGTAGTCTTTGGTCTTTACTTGCTATAAGTAAAGGTGCGATTTGAACAAATTCCTCTGAGAATTTAGGACTTGAAGTCATTAAATTAGATTTATTATAATTAATTTATTATTATTATTATTATTAATAATAATAAATAAACAAACACATACGAAATATAAATAAATAAATAAATAAACGTAATTACTAATATTATTATTTCGTTTGTACGAACGTTTTTATATGACGTGAGTTAGAAAACTACATAGGCAATGCCACACACACTACCGTTTGCCCGTACACATCAGTTTTACAGGCCGAAAGAATCGTTTTTCGATTCTTATCCGGCGCCTGTTCAGTCCCCTAAAACTGTACAAAGTTTTCACATACACTCTCCGGAAAAACTGTGCAGGTCTACTGCGCAGGCAGGCCTCTCCAGTAAACCGGGGACTTTATCGATGTGTACAATGCTGGTAATTATACGGATTACGGATAGCTGAGTTACACACATTAATATTAATTTATACACGCAGACACATAAAATACGAAATGTCCGTATTATTTGAAAATTATCTATACACGATTATAATAATTATCCTATAGAGAACCGCCTTACATAGTTTTAGTGGAGCTTATCGCTTAATCGCTCCTATAGTCCTATATGGGAGAGTTATTGATTTAAAAAACTCTTTGGCATACATATTTGAATAATTTTTTCAATACTTTTTAGGATATTCTAAACAGTATTTCATATTTATAGACTATAGTATATTAATATCTATAGTTTCGGTGGCAGATCTAGGGCCATGGGAACTATAGATCAGCCAAATTTATGAGGCTACTTTTGTAAACAAAACAATAATTTTTTTTCTTTCAATAGCCTTTTTTATTTTTGTTCTTAAACATTTGTTTGTACATTCCTTAAGTATTGAAGCCTTCAATAGATTTCAAAGGCTAATAAGGCTAAAAAGAGGGCAATTTCAACAATCAAATATTAATTGTGAATCAACTGACCCATTGACCCCCTCCCCCCTTAGATACACCACTGTATATAGGTTATACTTAATAGCCTATAACTATAGGTATTTAAAAAAAATGTAAGTATAGGTTTGCCACCAATTGAAAATTATATAATTATGATTTATCATGTATTAAATCATAAGTAGATAGTGATTTATTTCCAATATAAAATAACTTTGATGATTAAAATATAACTTATATTTATTCAAATAAAATTTAGAAACTACTGAGAAATAACAGATATACTATTAATCAATTAAACATAATTTTATATTTGTTTAAATAAAAAAGTAACTATATCAAATAATAATTTTAATTTAGAATAAGGGAGATCGAGTTATGTGGAAGGCAGGACTAAGGGTGATCGAATCTAAATAGTTGGGAGAAAAAGGACTTAGAATTAAGAAGATTCATGTTATATTAATTTAGTTTAGTAGGTGTATATGGATATGTAAATTATTTGAATATTTTATTGATCATACGATTTAAAAATGCAATATCAATTTTATTTAATTGCCTATAGTAATTGTATTAAAGTAAGTATAACCGTATTATAGTTATTTAAATTGTTTAATAAAAAATATACAAACAAATTTAATTTACTATTATTATATATTTATATACTACTTTCCCATAAGTGCAAATAGAGGAGCTTTGGGGTCTTAGCCCCCCCAAAAAAATTATTTTCTTATAATTGATAATAAAATAAATGAGTTTCAAAATTGTTGCCTTTTGATTGATTTTTGTTTTACGTTTTTTGCGGAAGTAATTCAACAAAAAAATTTACGACCTTGTTTTTTTTTACTTATTTACGTTTTTTAGACAATATTATGGGTAAAGTCTCCCCAAGGTTTTAAAGATAATTTCGCCACTGTATTTTATATATAATATATATATATATATACAATCAACTGAATCAATATTCAATGCATGTATACTGTATAGGTATTAGGTGTATTAGGTAGTAGATATTCAATTAAATTTGGATGCATCTTGAATAGATGAAACGTAAAACCTGATATAATGTCTGACAAACGACAGTCTATATAATACTCAATAATAATAATAATTTAATTACATTTACATTTTTTCGTTTTATATTAAAATTAACTCAAACTGAAATCATTATGCTCTTGTGTATATATTTAAAAAATTATTGATATGTTATGATATTTCCGTAAAAACAAAATCTCCTGCAAAAAGTACTTATACAGACTATAACAATAGCTCTCAAAATTTGTTATTTTTTTTTTTTTGAAGAGGGGCTCACGTTACTTTAGAAACACTGTGTATAATATATTATATACATTACGTGCAAGGTACGTCCGGTTTTGTATCGTTATAATATTCATTACGAATTATATAATATAATATTTAGCTTAAAAATTCATAAAAACGTGTCACATAAAATAATAATTATTATAGTTTTACCTAGATAGGTATCTACATTGTAAAATACGTTTTAATAACGTACAAATTCCAGAAGTAGGTATGTAAAAATATTGAAAATATTGTGATATAGAACGTAATTATAAAATTTGAACATAGGTATAATTATTGTTTTGATTTTTTTTTTATAAAATTTTTTGGATTTAACCACTATGTGTGGCTCTGCAGGCTTATCAGATTACCTATATACCTATAACCCTTTAAAGATGGGTGAGTTAACGTCTGATGTCCTTTAGGATGCCTATATTTTATAAGGACTAAGAATGTCACAAGCAGGGTTTAAAAACGTTATATATTTATAACAATAAAAATCCATAACTTTATAAAATGAAAAATGTTATGACGAAAATTTAAATAACGTTTTAAAATATAGAAAACGTTAGGTATAACGATAATAATATATAATCAATGGTATAACGAACAAAATAAAACGGTTTTCGAACTCTAGTCCCAAGTATATATTTGTCACTTAAAATAACTAACCCGGTTAGAAAAGTGATTCCGGGGAATAGAAAAAGGCTTAGTTTTGTATGTAAAAAAGGATCTAGTCCAATAATTCACCTGTTCTGCAATCAAAATACGACTATAATAATTATTGAGAAATTATACAAGCATAAACTGGGGCGAATTGGCCTATAGGGAAAATTGGTTTTTCTCGATGAGATCTTGTCAATGGGGGCTTCTCCGTTTAGAAAATGACTTGTATTGTGATTCAGTATAAATATTCATTAGATCTATTTCAAATAGGTACCAGAGACTATCCTTTTGGTCCTCGGATAGTATAGTGTATAGTACCTACTATTATTTTAGATTTGAAAGAAAAATTTTCTTTCGAGCTTAAAAACATGATTGAAAAAATCGGTAAATAAATTACTAGTTTAAAGTTACAACTAAAAACAAATTTTTTATTAGATAACTCTTCATTCGAGAAATTCCTACCTAAAAATATATACCCATGTCCTATATAATATATATGTGTAAAAAACCATAAATTATTTTTTTTTTTATAAATTATTGAAAAAGGTTAATAAGTTTTAAAAATTTTATCATGTCAATATAGTGCTATACTAAATATGTGGCGCACATTATTATTTTAGAATTTTGGCATTGTTATTTCCATTTTATAATAATTGTTGGTAGTTTTACTACCTACTGAGTATATCGAAAAATTACCCCTTTAAAGTACCAACTAGAATTAATTTTCTGTGAGAAAGCTCTTTACCCAAAAATTCCTACACGATTGACGATACCTTCTATACCTTTAAAAATGTATAATTTACATTTACAAATTTAATTTAATTATAATAAATAATAAAATAATTTAATTTACAATTTACACAATTGTAAATTGTAAAATCGATATTATTATATTATACATTGGATGCTTCAATGCTTGGTTCAGAATGTAAAAATTAATGTTTAATTATTATACCAGTATACCTATTATGTAGTAAAATTTCGGCGATATAGTAGGTATATTTCTAGTTTCGCAAGTGGTAAAAAAATATCATGATTACTCAAAAAAATTGAGCTGACAAATTATATAGGATCACTTATTACCTACATATCTACTCTTAAAACGTATTTAAAGTTTAAACATTCTTTCATAAAAGTTGAAGTTTTAGATTTCTAAACGCAAGATTGGACCTAAGCGTTGTGTCCGTCCATCTGTCTGTACTTACTACTTGTAGTACATAATTACGATTGTTAATATGGTTACCTACTGCAGGAAGATAGATATTATTCGTTTTGTTTTACAATGCTTTTAGATTATTATATTATTTAAAATATGTTTAGAAACCAGGAATTTAACAAGCTCGCAGTACGTGGGCCGGCTTTCCTAACTTATTTAAGAATAATACGTTCTCAATGAAATATTTTACGTGGACCCACGAGGACTAGGCCACGAACTCGTCAGATGACGAATAAATATGATCTCTGATTTTCGAAAATCTACAGTGTCGACTACCGTGTTTAGGAATTTTACGTTCCCGCCTTCCCGGGCACTTATAAGTTTCTAAACATATATCTAAACTTATATCGCTGTTGTGTCCGTTGGATTCTAAGGAGATATTATATCTATTATTCGTTTTATAATATTTATATTACAGTTAGGTACGAGGAACATTGTTGATTTGTTTATTAAGAAAATAGATAGATATTATGTGTTTTGTTTTATTATATTTTTAGTTTATTGTTTAAAATACGGGAATTTAATACGCTTGAAGTGTTGGCTTTCCGAACTTGTTTATTCAATATTTTTTTTTTTTTTTTTGCTTAACTTAATATTAGTGGTCTGCATAAATTTTAATATTTTACCAATACACTTTGCAGACACCTTCGCCGCGGGACATTTAACACTTTTTTTATATAATATATATATACCTACCTATAGGTATTTGAAATTTTTACGTTTAATTTTGAATAGGTAATGTGAGAATAATCCCGTCCAGTGTATTGCGTGTGGTCAGTGGTAGTAATCGTGAATATTATAAAAATTAATAATACCTATACCTACTATTTATTAATATAGAAATTACTATCTAGTGGCATAGTTTAAAATAAAGAAAAAATGCATTTCTATATATATATATTTTTTTTTTTTTATTGCGCATCAACTCGGTACAAATACTGAAATGCATGCCGACACACGTAACATGTATGTAGGTATGCAGTCAATATTGTCAACGAAATCCTAAATCTTGCAATGACGTCACTGGTCCAACCGGTACCGTAAAACGAATTCCCGATAATATTATTGTAAATCCTAAACGGCAATTCAAAAAGATTACACAAAATTAATGAACACGGAGCAGATGTGCGGCCGAAGAGAACGCAAATACGGTCGTATACAGCAATAGCATCATGTCTTTTTGCACTCGGTGCCGGAGCAATCGTCGGCGGGCGAGGCGTGACGGCCGTCACTTTCGCCCAGGGGTTATCAAACCGCGGTTACCGTTTCGACAGCAGCTTGCTGGCAACCGTATTTTATACGCAACGATCGCAACTACGGATTTGCGTCTAAACGTCGTGGCCGGGCGGTGGTGGGGGCGAGAGTGGCGACTGGCGAGCCGAGCGGCGAGTAGCAGCAGCAGCCTGCCGTCGCGCTCGTGCCCGGTGCCGTGTCGTTGCCAACATCCTACCGATCGGTAGTACGCATACGGGAACGCGCACGCACGCGCATCGTTCCCCCCCCTCCCCCGGGAACGATTCACGCCGCTCGCGACTTGCCATTATTGGGCAATTGTTACTTGATATTCCCGTAGCGTTTCCGATATTTTTCCCTCGGTCGTCGCACATTCGCCGTTTCCCGTCCCGATCTCTCCATTCGTCGACGGCGGCGTGTCCGTCGGTTATCGAAATAATAAATTTTCCCGCCGACCGCCGAGCGCCGCACGGCCGTCATATCGAGCCCGACGACGGCAACAACGACGTCGAACCCACTAGTTAGTCCGCTCGCCACTACCGCCGTTACCGCCACCGTGCCATGTGCTAACACCACGGTTCGCCGTCGCAATCGTCGTCGTCGCTCGCCACCGCCACCGCCACCGCCACCGCCGCCGCCGCCGCCGCCGCCGCCGCTACACTACTCACCCCGGCCGACACGGGCAGCAGACGCAGCGTAGCCGAAGTGCACCGCCGATTCCTCGCGCCCGGACGTCATCCACAGCGATCGTCATCGTACACCGGTAAACAAAATCCGTATTTTAAATACTATGTAAAATTTTGATTACGACCGTACCTATTACATTATAACATGTCGGTCGCTTCTTTGTTTCAAAAGTCTCGACACGATATTATAGTGTACCGACCGCTCATCGAGACCCAGTGACGTAGTTCGGTCGTCGTCTTTTTTTTTTTTTTTTTTTCCATTATTATTAGTCACCCCCCCGCTCGGTGCGTGTATTATTCGTGCTTCTGTCTCTGTGCACGAACACCGGATCGGGAGACCGTATTATATCCATCACTGTCGGTCGAATTATTCGCACGGACGTGTGTTTATTCTGTACGTTTGTTTAAATTCAGGTCATTGGATGTAATAACATCACGGTCGGACGAGGCAATTTAACTTTTGTACCCATATAAGGTTAGTAAATTTTTTGCCTTCCGCCTAGACACCGCCGTGCTACTGTTCTTGGACCCCCGTGCGCCTTCCAATCGGTGTCCCGTTCGACGTCTCCGTACATTTCAATATCCATCGTTCGTCACTTTCTTTTTCGTAGGCATTTACAACCGTTTTGGCCAAAACCGTCGTTGCTGCCGTTACCGAATACGATTTACAAACGTCCGTTTTTTTCCCCTGTAATCCGGTATTATCGAATCGATTTTCACACTTCAGTTTACGTCTTATTCGTGTAGGTACCTATTGTTTATCATCAAATTTAAATGGTACCTATCGTAGCTGTTAATGCCTAATATTAATAGTTTAACTATTTTTTTTTTTTTTTTTAAATATTAGGTACCTACCTAGGTATTCTGTTAGTGAATTATTATGTTATCTATATATGGTCAAATTCAGTTTTATTCCTATTTTTTGCATATTTAGATTTAGATTTTTTTCAAACGAGTATTTCTTCATTATCTACTTGTATGTGTATATTTTGATTTTATCAGATAGGCATCTACTTAATTAATACCTAACATTTTGTTTGTTGTACCCACCTATGTTTTCTTACAATTACCTATGTTCAAGACATTGATTTTTTTGGCACTAACCGATAAATATTATTAGTAGGCAAATTAGAATGTTTTACACACAATCTTTAAGTCGTTAAATCAACTGTTTAGATTCTTCTTATTTTTGGCAAAGTAGCAAAATATTATTTGTTATTTGTAGGTACCTATTTTAAAATTTTATTGACCTAAATTAATTGATAGGCCTATAATAGACCTATGTGTATATTTTATTTTTTTTTTACCTACTTACTTTATTTCAATTGCTTACTAAAATATTTTAAAATAAATAAGAATATTTCTAAGTTCTTATAGAGACGTAGGTATGCATTTTTCACTTTAAGAAGTATGTTAGATATAAATAATAATAGATTTAAACCATCTTTGTTACCAATTACCTAGAGAGGTACTCCTAATAATTTATGTGTGTATACCTAATTATAAAGATTTACATTTTGAATTACCTAATAATTCCATTAATCACTAAGATTTTTAATTTAATTTAATCTGTACCTATTCAACTCGCCCATTTATAATTCATGGTCTAAAAAATATGGTAAACTATTAAATTCCTTATTGATTAGTCATACTCAAGAACTTATTAGTTAGTAATTTCTGTTAATTTTTCATTTTATTTTTGGTTATTATTGTTTATTAAATATTCTGTTATTATCTAATATTAATATACACATATATATCATATATCAAACGAATACTTAAATTTGAATTTCTCATTCCCTACCTATCTAATTTGTTATTTTATAAACATTATCATTTGAATATTTTTTTAAACCTATTATTAATTATTGAAATATACCTAGTTATCTAGATTGTTAGTAATTAATAAATTAGCTACATTAATATAAAAATAAGTTTTAAAATGTAGGTAGGTAGATTGAATGTAATACCTATATTATAAAACGTATTTGTATTTTATTTCAGGACGACGTGAATTCTTTTATTTACTACAGTTCTACATTTATCAACCATTCAATCTAAAGTTCTCTAATCTACTATTGGTATGTATTTACTTACTTACGAATCATTAATAGTTAAAATGATATTACAATTAATCTCAACAGTTTAAATTATAATAATAATAATTATAATAATTAATTATATTAATTATAATAATAATTGAAATCAGTCGTTTTAGAAACCTGACTTGTTCAAAAAAATGGAATCCTGTTTTATTATGGTTTTGGATTTGTCATATGTAGATCTACCAACAATTTTCAAGAGAATCCCGACTTGTCCACCATTAAAAATAGTATTTTATAACGGTGAAATTTGGAGAAATTAAAAGAAACTCTATAGTCCAGGATATTTTTTTTCATTTTTCCGAAAGTGGGTTTTAGGACAAGTTTGGTTTCTCTAACGACTGATTAAATTATTGTTTGCATCACAATAATATTATTATGATTAGCATTCTTAAGTAAGATTGATTGAATATGTAATATTTCCTAGGTAGTTATAGTTAAATTTTTTTTTAAATTTTTATCAGATTTAATTGTTTATTTTATACCAACAATAATTTTTGTATTTGTGATCTTTAAAGAGATTGATAAATTAGCCTTTTATTTTTAATTTAATTGAACTATATTATTTATTTTCATAGGTTTGCCTAAAACATGTAATACTTTAGAACAAATAATTTATCTAGGCAGTGTTTTTTCCAATCCAATGACCTCATCTATGATGTCATATCCCCCCCCTCCCGAGTCACGCTATAAACATCTGGCCATGCTAAATTCCTTATGCCCTTTGTAATGATTAGTTGAATAACTGTGATACATCATCTAAATATTAAACACTATATGTACCTCTACCTATTTTTCAATTAATATTTTAATTATGAAGTAAAAATGTATATAACAAATAAACATAACATAGGTAGGTATCTAATTATAAATAAATAATATTGAAATAAAGATAAGTGTATGAAGGTATAATTATTAATTTTTTATTTTACTGTGTACTTTAATTATAATTGTTATCCTAAATTAAAATTTAAAAAATATTATTGAACTGAATAATGTCATAATTTTCATATTACAACTTAAAAATATAGTAGAAAGATGAATCAAAAAAAATATGATAAAGAACAACATTATGTCGTGCCATACATAGCTATTTTTTGATATGTGCATTTAAACACGTTTTATGAGTTATTAAAAACTAACTTTTGTGATTTTTTAAAATAAACTTATCTTAGTAAAATTTAATTATCAAAAAAATGCAACATAAAACACTAGATAATGTTGTTATCTATCATTTAATTTTGTTTTGTATTTCTAAGATTCTGTGATTTAAAAATGAGAAAGACTATTATGAATTTTTCATTGAAAATTATTTTTGCTGACAACCATTTAAGGCCCTTACAAACACATCAGTTTTAAGAGGACATGCATTTGCTTTCTGTTTAACCAACTGACATTATATATAGAAAATTTACGTACGGTATTCTTATTACAACTTTGATCAACTCAAATTAATTACAACTCAAATCTAATGTTAAAGTAAATTTATATACGAGATCTATGTTGTAGCGTCGTTTTTTTCTGAAATTTTATTTTTTAAAGAGATAAAACTATTTTTAAATCGCAATAATTTAAATACCTAGATTTATTTATTTTTTTAATTAAAAATTTGGAAAAATACCACGCTACTGCATAGATCTTGTCTATAAATTTGGTAATAAATACATTTACTCTAATATTAGAAATTAGAAAGTTGTGATAAGAAAGCCGAACATAATTTTCCTATATTATTAGTTTGTTAAGCCGCATTCCAATGATTCGTGTATTCGACGAATATTCAATATTTGTGTATTATCGCAAATCGTGGGTATCGTATTTTTCGTTACTCGCCATTTCCCGGCAAATTATTGGTAAGAGTGATACGAGTCAATAAAGCCGCGGTTGCACAGTGGTAGTAAAACGTGATAGTTGTTGCTGTCGTGATAATAGCTGTCATGATAGTGTCACCGTGTGAACAGAGTGATAGTGATTGAAACTATTGCCTATACTATCACCATATGAACCACGGCTATAGATACTATGGTTGCGCGACGAGAGATGATTTCCTGACCAGAAAATGTTCTTATCAAAACATTACAAAAACCTTTTCAACTGCAGAGACATCTAGCAGTTAGCTATAAACTTCTACAATAATAAGCATTGATTATACGAGTATTATTAACATGTTAAAATGTTAGTATAATAACAATTTGTAATCTGTGGTAAGAAGTTAACAATACAAAATATTAAATAATTTCTAATGAAAAACACAATTTTCAAATTCTTCAAGTATATATATTTTGGTAAATACATATTATATAAATGTA
>JAIPRL010007830.1:0-22135 GCA_025469235.1 Pemphigus obesinymphae | reverse complement strand
ATCTCCTTTTGTATGATATTAGCCTATCTAATGGACGGATTTATCTGGTTATTGCACCAAACTGTAGATAAAGTTTTCCTTTATCAGATAATGTATAAAAGTGAATTTCGAAAAAAAGTGGAGATACTTGGTTCTTGCACTGGACCCTTCAATTCTATAATCATATAATGATATCTAATGATTATAAGTATTTTTTATAAACGTTAATAAACACGAAATTATGTTTTATAAGTTAATATGGCACATTAATTACTTATTACATTTAGTATTTTAAGATTGAACCTCAAATAATATTCTAAAGGAATACTTAACATTTTTCATTGAAATTAGTTTATATATAAAATTATCACAAATGATTTAAAATGGTTATTTTAAGTTTCATAAAGCCACAGCATTATATATGTAGATCAAATAGAACATTTGTATTTATATATTTGTTCTTCAAACTTACTGTTGATTTTTAGGCTAATTGTAGATTAGGGCTTTTTAAAAATAATTGAAAAATAAGATAAACTTTATTATTAACTTTAAAAATGGATACTTATATATATGTATACTTTCATATTATGAACATATTATATATATTGAGATTTAAAATTAAATAGTTTGCTTTCGTTCGCGTTACATGTTTCTCTTATTTTAATTAAGAGCACTAAGTTTATTATATAGTATAATATATATTATATGGTACCTATCATTTCATTCGTTTTATCTACATTATATTATATTAGATATATAATATTCGATTCTCCTAATAATATTTATAGATTTCTAGTTAGTATTAAGCACAGATTGCTATATTTAATACGTTTATACTCAAATCATATAAAACAATGTGCATGACTCAAATTCAATGATTTAATTTAAGATAAAATATATTATCACTACTGTGATGTCTGATATAAAATCATATTTTACAAATAATATACGCACACGGGGGTCATTCGATTTAGATCGTATGACGTGCAATTTGATATTATATTTTGAAAATTATTACTTTTAATCACGTACATGCTATACAATTATCTTTATCTATAAAATATCCTATGTATAAGTATATTGATAGTGGTCGAAATATATCTCGTATAATTATAACTCGAAATAACTAATTAGGAGAAGGGGTTGATAGATGGATACTTGGGAAATATTTAGACGCAATTGGTATAATGAAATTGTTAAAAAATTGTCTATCCTTAAAATCCTTGTAAAAAAAAAATCGTATAGTATATTAACAATTATATTATTTTTTCAAACGATTTTCTAACATATTAAAAAAACATTTCGGGTAAAAAACAAGTTATAGGTCTAGCTAGTGATCGTTAAGATTTTATTTGATAACACTAAAAACTATAGTTTTTTCTTTAGTTATTCTCTATTTTGTTATTTTTATTTTTTTGTTGTCAATATAGCTTAAAATAGTACTATTTAAAGAAAAACGCAAATTCATGTTTGGAAATATTACGTTTAGAGAAAAAAAAAAAACTACAGTCTCAATTGATTTATTGGCTATTTTACCATAAGAATCAATATATATCTCGATTTTGTCGAAAATTGCATTAGTACTGCGTTTTGCATAAAACCCAACAATTAAGAAACCACAATTTGTACACAATATAGTAGACTGTTGTTTTCTGTATTCTACCGTCATTATTTTTTTCGATAGCACAAATAGAACTAATGTTATACCATCTGTAAAAATCCTCCCAAAAAAAAAATTATTTTTACAAAACCAATAACTTTTTCCAGATTTTATATTTATTTTTTTTTCAAAAAAGGTCGATGATAGAACTCAAATAGTTTTATCCATAATATGGTGTAAAAATCGAGTTCTTAATTCCAATTAAGACTCGAGAGAACATTTTTTTTTTTTTTTTTTTTTTTGTAAAATAACATAGATATAGCCGTATAGGTAATATTAAGTATGGCATCCTTTTTATATTAAAATATCATAAATAATAATAAAATGCATCTATATGTACATGTATAATGAATACAGATAGAATTATAACGATATACTGGTAATAGTCTAAAATTTGCGAACTTGGAAATACAAAAATTCATTTTCACTGTACGGTTTACTGTATATTCTCGTAACGTTGTTTCATATGTCTACACGTTTATGTGTGGTTTTAACGTATGTCGACAATATGAAAACAGATTGTGGACGCGGCTTTTACGAAGACGTGATTTTCATTTTGTTTATCTTATTAAATTTGGAGAACAAGATTTATACATTATATTTATTTTAATCGAATATATACATAAAAAAAAAAAAAAAAAAAAAAATGACTATACGAAGCCTAAGTATAATAGGGAGTTTGGTATATTGGTATACATAATAATCCCATCGCAATGTTCGTATGTTTTAAAAATTTCGTCACGTACTCTATATTTAATATATTTTTGAAAAATACGATATTTTATAATAATATAGTGTATATTATATGATTTCGTGTGTGTGTATTTTTTTTTTTTTTTTTAGTAGATTTTTAGAAAAATCAATTAGCCGTGTTAGTCCTCTCTATCCGGTGGGGAGGAGGACATTTCCTATGGGACGGGGCGCACAACGTCGCGGGGACGCCGTAAGAGGATAAAAGAAGTCCTTTGGGACCTTTGGGCAGGACGGTGTACGCACGCACACATCCTGGTCGTAATTCAAAATCGCACATAGCGGATTTAACGAAGAAACGAGATGGGTTGAGGGTGTGGGTCTGCGGCCGGTAGACTGTTTCCGATTTTCGAAACGTAATCCTTTTAAGAGCGAGGTCGCTGCTGGATTAGGTTTCCACGGTCTATACGATGAGGATTATTTTGCGTTTTAGGTGTCTGCTACTTAATATTATATAGTATATATAGTAGTATGTACTATATGGCAATATACAGTAAGTTATAATGTATAGTATATATGTAACGTAGTGCGGCGAAGGATGGAGAACATGGTTTAGCTTCTTTGATATCAGCTGATCTTTAGCGGGGTTAGTGTGTCGTATACCGGTATAGGAAAAATATAGAGGGACTGTAAAATTATCGTATAGAGTGATGATGATGTAATATATATTTAATATATAAGGAAAAAAATTTCGAATTTCATACGAATTAATTAAAAATAAATGAAGAATTTCGTTTTATATTTTGATAAAAATAAGTACATATTTTGATTTTTTTTTATTACGGCTGACGTTAGCGAGATTCTAACCCCCCCTCCCCCCTATCCCCTTTTAGGTAAATATAAACACACGACAGACCTCCCCCTTCCCGTAGGCGCTTACGTAACACTTGAACGTCCCTTTATCTTTTTTTTTTAACATTGCATCGGTTAGTCATATTTTCGAAAAATATATTTTTTTTTCTAGCACTTTAATTCACGCGATCGTGAATCGAAAAATGTTGGAATTATAATTGTTTTCGAATTGATTGCCAGATACTGTAATATAAACGAATGTACGATTCATTTTTAAATTTATATTTTAGCGCATATATATAATTAATTTTTTTTTTTTTTTTGTCAATTAAAATCTATATTCATAAATGATTTTTTTTCTTTTTCTTTTGTATTTACTATTTTACCGTTGCTTTTTTTTTCCTACCTCTGGTATTAGTAGGTATGCAGTATTGCTGTTAAAATATTGTGCTAAATTGTTCATCATATATAAATATTAAATTTATTACGATATTCCAATAAACGTGTTTAAATACAAAATTTAATTGTATGCGCATACTGATTTTAGTAGTAATATTTATATTGTAATATTATAATATATATATTTATACGGTATATTTAAAAATGTAATACATAACATTAATTATTTTATTTACATAAAACTTTAATTTTTATTCTATAAAAATAATGTGCCTAATAATGATTGATTTTTTAAATTTAAAAATGTACTAAAAATGTTGTTTCAGACCAATGGTTTTTTGTCAATAATTAAAACAAAATCAATATTTTGTTGTCATATGCATATAAAAGTCCCGAGTAGTATGTGTATTGAAGTTTGTATAAAATTAGATTTAAAAAAACGCAATACTAAAATTTGATTCTTCAAATATATGAGTCTATAATATAATATAGCTATTAATTATTCAAATGATTCTCGATTTCTCATCCAGATTGCAGACACTTTCATATAAAAGCAATATTTGAATGCTACATTTTACATATTTTTTTTCAACAATTTACAAAAATCATAATATGAGTTTTAGAACCTGTATAATAAATGACAATAATTATTAGTTTTGATAAAAATACGATAGTTACCTATTGTTATATACATACTGATATTATGTTTATATTATATTTTTGAATAAGTGTTTACATTCCATAGAAAGTATTTTTCATTTTACATAGACGTTTATAATGTATAATATCAAGGTTTCATAGTGAAAACCGTTAAAAGTAAAAAATTAAAATTATGTACCTATGTGATTTTTATTTTATTACCTATATGAGAAGCGGAATTCTGCACACTAATATAAAATAAATGAATAATATTGTATTTTGATATCTGTTACGATATTATATCTACACGTCTTAATATTATTAGTTATTATTATTGGTAATATTATTTAGTGTTTTGAAAAGGTCATTAAGTGTATTTGTACTGATTGATTATTATTATTATTGTGACATCTACGTTTATGTGTATTTTAATTTTATTTAACCTAACTTAACCTGATAAAAGTAATAAAAGAAAATAATAATCTAGTAATAACGGTATTACGGTGTTTGACAGTAGTCGTACGTCGGAGATTAAAGAAAAAAATATATGTATAATACGCGTATACCAGAATAATAATAATCGTAAAAAAATGACAAATGTTCAAAGCGTATAATAAAAAAAAAAACGTATAGAAAAAAGCCATTATGTTTGTTCAGAATATGACGTCTTTAGAGAAGTAATGGCCGCCGAAGGCGTTTGAAATAAAAAAAGAATATATATAATATAACAATATAATATATATATATATATATATATTATATATACGCATATATACAAGTGACTTTAAAATCTTCCATCTTTTCGGCGATTTTCTTTATTTTCTTATATTCTCCCTCCTTCCATCGAACTCTGTGGTATGTATATAGTGCTGTATGGGGACAAGTGGGAAAAATGACTTTTGAACGGACTTAAAAAAAAAAATAGGGGAGTTACCACAAAAAAAGGGACGTAATAATATTCCAAGGAACCAACAAAGAGCCTCGTCATCGTACGCATTACTTCCAGTTCTTCTGACTAATGTGGCCTGCCGAGACTCGCACACCACTCGCTGACACCCCTGCCATACCGGTGGCAATTCGTTTTGATTCAATTTGTTTTTTTCATTATTGTCTTCATGCCACCCGAGAAGAACGATTCGGTCCATATGTTGCGAGAAATAAAAAAATAAACAAAAATACGAAGATGAAGAAGTAAAAAAAAAAAAAAAGAAGAAAATCTTTCATCGTATATAATGAAATTGGTAAAAAGATGAAATGACGTCAAAAATCGAGAGAGAATCTAATTTTGAGGTAAAATATAATATTTTATTGTCCTCTCTTCCACTTCAGATATAAAAATATATTCATTTATATCATAAGCATTGAAAAGTAATACCTACAATTCTAGAAAGTTTCTTTCCGGAGGAATAATTATTCAAATTAAAAAATTAACTCATTGGATTAATATTTAAACTTTAGGCAATTAGTCAAAAATCAATAGTTAAGAGGAAGTCACATCGATAACTTTTCAATGAAAAACTTGTATTAGAATTTTTCATTTTTATCAACTTACAAACATGTTAGAAATACAAAGCAAAAAACAAATCATAACGAACAACGTTATCTAGCGATTGAATAACCGATTTTTTTATATATGCATTTTTACACGTTTTATGGATTGTTAAAATATCGGTTTTTTAATTTTTTTTACAGCTTATAAGTGGGTAATAAAGCACATATCAAAAATCGGTTCCATCAGTCACTAAATATTTTTATTCTTTATAATGTATTTTTTATTTCATCTTTCTACAATATTTTCAAGTTGATAAAAATGAAAAATAAGTAAACATGTTTTTTTTTAAATGAATATCGTGATTATACGAAAATTAAAAATGGTACTGACACAGATCAATTTTTAATTACTTTTAAAATATATTTAAATATTTTTAATTTGTTTGATTTTAATTATTCTTATAATTTAATATAAGTTTGCTTTAAAAATCGGGTGTGTGGCGTCTTCTTAAGGCGGTTTTCTGTGTGCGAGTTTTACACAATCAAAGGATTTATTTTTTTTGTCCATCACAATTGAATAGAAAAGATTTTGAAAACCAATTTAAATTTGATATATTCCTTAAAATTGTTTCATTTAATTATAATTACTAAATATTTTATAAACTTAATATTTTTTATTGGCCGAATTTAAAAATATTGTATATAGAAATTGAAAAAGTAAAAAAGTCAATTTGTTGGTTAATTTAATCTGTTTCCCAAATTAAAATTAGATCATACTTATCGAATTTATTTTTAACATTAACATTAATTATAAAAATGGACACGTTTGAGTAAAATTTAAAAGATATTTATGAAACCTTGACGTTTATTTACACTCATGTATGGTCATTTTGAAAAAATAATAGGTATAATCAATTCCATATAGTTTTTACAATGCATGATTCTATCTGTCTAGGTAGAATGTTTAAAATTGTTCTTTACATATTTAAACAAAAATATTTTAATACATTTTCTTCATGATTCATTCGAAATTATTAGTTTTGTTTATCATATTTTCATTAAACCACTGTATGATTATCATTATAATATCTGATATAAAATACCATGATAATAAGTACAGAAATCAAAAAAATAAATAAATAATAATAATAATAATATTATGATACTTATAATATAAGTTTAAATACATTTTCCTTTGAACTATACATTTACTGAAAGTTAATAATGTTATTTGTTGATATATTATTTATAAGCTTTCGTAAAATAATGTTTATATCTTACTACTCATTTCATGATTGTATATATTATAATATACATGAAATAGTTCGAAACATAAATGAATACGTTTTTGATTTAAACGAGGAATTACTAAATCAAAAATATTATATAATTTAGAAGTATGTATAATAGTCAAGTTAAACTCATAGCATAAGTAAATATGCATGTCAGCTATAATTCCATTTTCGCTATCAGTACGAATGTTCCCAGACATGGAATAAACGATAACAATATCATGGATGAAAGAGTCTTGGTATCTTAATAATAATATATGTACATAGGTGAAACACGTCTTGAATAAACAAAATGATAATGCAAGTGTTTTATTAATGGATATTTTAATTCATAATAATATTACTATAATTTTAAATTAAGCCGGAAATCATTTTTCCATGAATTTTGTCGTTTATTCCATGTCTGGGGAACATTTTCTGAGCTGTGTTATCTAACTGACATGCCTATTTACTTATGCCATGGTTAAAGTTGTTTGTTTATACGTAGGTATGTATTTATAATAATATAGATGCGTCATTAAGGTATGTTTTAATGACATTAACAATTAGTATTCGTTTTGGCACTTTGTTAGGTTTCTATATGATTTATACAAAGCATACGTAAAAATAATAATAATAACGAAATAAAAAGGGGTCCAAAAATTGGATTAGATGCAATGCTGCCTATGCCGTCAATCACGTGACGTGTACTACACCCCATGATATTTCCTTACAAGTTTCCACGTATAGCAGCCATTGTATTTGTAATAATTTTCTAACACGATTTGGTTATTTTTATTTGTAAAACAAATCATGATATATAATATGGTAGGTTTGTTTTATCAAAATATACGATAATATTATATCATATTTATATATTATGTTCTTTGAACAGAAAAAATACTAGAAAAAAATGTCACATTTTCCGAAAGAATAATATATTTCTCGAACTCGAACGTATGTACCGTATTATATGCATAATTTTCATATAAAAATAATATTATTTTTACATATTTTATTTTATTTTTTGACTTTTGATACACTTTTATTATGTATTTTGTTGGCATATATTGTCTATAGATGATGTATGCGACTTTTTGACTTTCTTTCGATTACGAAATAGGTCAATATTGTATTATACGAGTAAAAAAAATGTTAATATTCAAAACATAAATACATCTCATATTTATATGGGCGTAAATGTATTTAAAATATCAAATAAGTAATATATATATATATAATTTATATTAATTTTTTTAATAAATTGATTTATTAATTCATGATTTTTTCTATCAAGTTTTCCTCAATAAATAACTTTTTGATTAGTCTAATAAAAAAAAAAAAAAAAATACATTATTACCTATTGTATTTAAAAAAAAACGTAGGTACAACTCAAAAACAGAACACGAAACTACAAAACAAATTTTAATCTATGTATCTAATTTGTCTTTTCGATAAAAAATTTATAAATTAATTCATTTTAAATAAAAAAATCATTATAATTTTTTCGAAACATATAATGATTTAACTTTTTGGAAACATAAAAAATTTTATTTAGTTTCATACTTGAATTCTGAAACAATATTCATTAACCATTAATAACATGAATTTGAGTAAAAGGTGATATAAATGATAAATTTGAGATAATCTATAGTTTAGAAAATTGCATTCTCGGCCACTGCAGAGTTTGTCAAATGAGTAGGTTTAATATATTTTTAATCTAGAGTTAAACACTAATTTAATGCTAAAACCTCGTTTTCGCCTTTCCTAGATTAAACCTTAATTTTAGATTACTACTAATTTAAATTTTCCTTTAACTGATTTTAATATTATTTATTTAATATGCTCGATTTTTGTCTTATTATCTGATATGTATATATAATATATGAATAACAAATAACTTAAAATAATATAGGATAAAATAGGCTTACACCGGTATCCCCGATGAAGATAAATCACACTAATCAGAATACAAATACATGAGTTTTAGTTAAACTTTAAGTTAAACACATAATTTTATTCTATCTATCCGAATAGAGAAATATTTTCAAAGATAATCCTCCGAGTTTTTTTTTCGTAAAATATTGTCTAATTAAAATTTGTTTCCAGCTTTTTTATTTTATAATTTTTTTTTTAATCAGTTGCGTATACTTAACTATATACATATTATTGTTCTGCCGATATTTATTTGTTTTAAAAAAGGCTCCGAGATTCCTCCCTTTAAATCGAATAATATATATATATATATATATATATTGTTCTCGAAACTCTATAAATTCGATCAAAATAACGTCACAATTAAGTTTTGAGCAGTGTGCAGACTATCGTGCTAAAAATGAACGGATCCCGAACGTAATACGCTATGCTGCGAGTACATCGGCACAAAATGAAACTTTCTTCAAGTCGTAATTATTGTGAGCATAATAATAATAGTAATGATATTTCGGGTGGTATATCACGTCCGGTGGCACTTTGCTGCATAATATGCATGACTATTGTGTGACCTAGGTATGTGACAGTCTGAGAGCCGAGCGGCTACAATTTAGCTCATATTGTTTGCATGCTACACACGGCGGAAACTCCGACAATGGTCGTGTAGTAATAATACCGCGGTCCTGGTCCGAATGTTCGTGGGATTTTCGAAGTTTGTTGAAAAAAAAAAAAACGCTAAACAAAGTCCCCTCCCCCCCCCCCGCAATAGAAAAATGTAGAAAAAGTATTCTCGGGGAGTGCCATAAATAACCCGTAGAGTTAATTGTTTCGGAGAGGCGATCAATATTATATACCTAGGCAATAGGTACTTCCCCGCATCTTGTGCGTTCATTTGCCGACGATGTACGAGTATGACTATTGTTTTTGGCGGATTTGTTTCCCGAGTTCCCAGGTCATTTGTAAATACGTTTGCTACATTATTCGATCATTATATGTTATGTTAATAACATATATCATACATTAGACACAGATTAAATATGGACTTTTGCCTTCCTCGTCTCCGATTCCCAGTGAAACTTTCGACCAATATATATATATATATAGGTATAAAGAGCGCCGGATTGTGGAAGAAAAACTAGGTACCACATATTATTATCGTTTATTCCATTCCGTGTTTTGTATACGATCGTCTAGAGACGGCGCCTCTTATCTTATGTTATTTTCTTATCAGTTATTACAATCTCATACTATCTCCACTATATCACTATTGATACTTATCAGTCAACATTTCAGCAGTAATAAATAATTAATTAACTTAATATAAACTAAACAGAATTATATTTTAATTTATATTATGTCACTTAAGTTTGTATGTGTTAATTCAATAAAGTATTATTCATTTTTATTTGTTAATAAATAAAAGTACCTATTACACGCAAAAAGAAAATACAATGTTAACAAAAAAACCATTTCAGGTACCTACTGAAAACAGTAAAACAATAACTGGGGAAAAATCGGATATTATATTGAAACCCAATTTATTTACTTTGGACTGAAGTCAAATTATAGAAAACTGTTTTGAACTCTTTATTAGATAAAATTATGAATAAAGAATATTATATTTGAATTTCGTTTTTTAACCGACTCTATAAGTCAAATTGATATGTGTGAGAGCAATAGCACAATACGATACTGATAAAACATTATATATGATAAGAAGCACTGTCTCTAGACGCTCATTTTTTGTATAGTTGAAAATCGATTTTTTTTAATAATGTTTATTTGAACGTGATAACAGGAATAGTATCGTGTTTAGTGTATCTAGTATGAGCATCTGGGCAGTGCGCGCAGGATTTGGTTTTAGAGCCGCTGACAGCTAAATCCTGAGAACAAAATATTACAGGAAGACCTAGCACGAATTTCTAAATTTATATTACTTTTAATAAATAACAATTTATATTGAATGTACGATAATACTGTCAAATATAGCTCATGAATTACATGTGCAGTAGTAAGTGATTAAAAATAAATATATACTCGTATATAAAAAATTATATGTGCCGAGAGCATTCAAAAAAAGATTATAAGTAACAACTATAGTATACTAGTCAGTCATCATCAGGTTAGAAAAGAAAATAAGAATAAAAAAAAAAAAAAAAAAGAATACAAAAAGTATGAAAATAAATATTAATAAATATAATAGGTACATAGAATATACTTTTATATTCTATGTAATTATTATATAGAATTATATATATAATACTCGTATATAATTCTTTATAAATATAAAATGCATTATGTATTAATTTTCGTATTTGTTTGTATTCCTTTATTGTTTTTTTATTATTTATTTTTGATGATTTACGGTCGAAACTATAGTAGTTGTTACTTATAATATTTTTTTGAATACTCTGCGCTACATTCTTTTATATAAGAGTATTTTGTTTTCAATTAATTAATTTTCAATTTTAAATATGTTTTAATCGTGATTGTTTTTTGTTATATTTTTGTATATTCGACACGGGAAATAATAATAATGAAATACTACTATATGTACGAGACTTTATAATAGGATTTAAATATCAATATAAACATCTGTACGTAATCTATTTGTGATAATGACTAATTAACACTTATATCTTGAAACAATCAGATAGATAATTATCAATTATTTTTTCTAAATTACACCTTTTAGTTATCAGATATTGAAGATTTTTGACCTGAGGCGCAGTTAATATGTCTATAATATATATGATACAATACCAGTTTCGATAAAGGATATCTAATTTCGGTTAGGTTAGAAGTATTTTGATATTGGTTATAACTTGTAATAACGAAAGAATAATATTTGTTTGGTACTAGAAATTCTGGTCCAAAATCAATACGGATCGTTACAAATTTGATAACGGGCAAGGTAGGGAGTTCAAGACGGATGCTGGGACCGACAGGCAATTACGCTGTATTCGCTGATCAAAGGTCTTCAGAAACATATTATAATATTATTACTATTGCTCGGAAATCTTAAACTTCGTCACTGACACGAAATATGATTTTTTAGAAGGGTTAAAAAACCAATTATAGAATAAATAAATATTGATAACGAGCGAATGAAAATAAAAAGTACAGTTTAACATAGCTTATACTCGGAAAATAATATCTAAGCGTATAACTAACGGAAGTATTTGACAAATTTCTATCGCATAAAGGATTTTATACGTTCTCAAGTTTTGCTGCAATAAATTATAGAGGTTTTTTAACGTCACATATATAGCTAAGATGTTTTAATGAATACGTTTATAAACAATTAAGTTTACATTTATCGGATATTATCACACAGTATTAACTAAATTTTTTTCTGAATTAATATTATATATTTGTACGTACATATTTTGAATTTATAAATGCATATAATACAAATCCTAGCTCTATTGTCATTTAATAATAATAGCGCTAAAAAAATAAATCAGCGATAATAATCATTCCTTAAAAATTTCCTTGTATATATTGAATTTCGTTTTTCAAATGAGTATAGCACATCAGTCATCACCCCTAACTCTAGTCCATCTTCATTGGAAATGACAATTGGAAAATATCGAGAAAACTAATAATAATACTGTGTATTCGTACTATATATAGAAGAGGGTGTAATATTCTATATACTACCTACAGCTAATGAAATGCAATGAACGTGCCTTTAAAATATTCATTTTTTATTAAATTTATTTAAATTTCAATTATTTAATTGAAAAAAAAAAAATCAATTTACTTATTTCAAAAGAAATGTCCGGGTGTTAATTATTTTATTTATTTTACCAATAATAGGTTGATTATCATTTTTTCTTTGGCCTTGATGATAATCGGAACCGTGAAAATAATAAATTATTTAGTTATTTGATGTTATTAGATTTAAACTCGAATTGAATTAAATATTTATTTTAATAATGCAAAAACGAATACCAGTCATTTTCGGATCTTTAATTTAAACGTTAAGATTAAAATTTAAAAACAATGTTAAATTATTTATTATATTTTTTACGTTTTACAATTTTAGTGGCTACAGGTAGGTACGTTTTAAATAACTATTTTCGTATTACACGAAGGGATAATATATTTTTTTTTCTTACATAAATTCAATTTTGTAATTTGCTAAGCTTCTTTCGATATTCATATAAATATTATTCGTTATGCAATTTCCGAAATTATCATGTAATTTCATCGTAACACTAAATTAAATTATTCGTTCAAAGGGAAATCTCTTGATTGTCAAATTATGCAACCATCCATTTTGACAACAGTAAGCTGCAGCATTTTACATATATTATTACTCTTGGGTCGATGTCTAAAAATGTCAACATTTTTGGCGGAGGTATGATTTAAAAGGGTCATTTTTCGTTTTTCTAACAAAAGTACGCATTTTGTAATACGCAATCCTTTAATGTTTTTATAACATTTGTTTTATTTTATTTTACGTCATTGTAGATTTTGTGTAAAATAAGATTCATGACGAATAGTGTAGGTACCTATACTAATGTGAATAACGAATATACGTTTTTGTATGAATTTAAATTCATTATACATAATAAGACAGAGTACTTTGTCTACTTATAGCTTATAGGTAATATTATTCAAAAAATAGCTGTGAGAAAATCATAGGAAATAAAGAAAAAAAAAAATTCGATATATTTTATTATATTTATTACAATTTTATCGGATAATGGCTTTTGTATAGACATATATTAACTAAACGAATTGCGCCTTTGTTGACAAAACTGCTTATTCAAATATTCATACAAGAAGTAAAATCGGGTATTGCGGAAGATATACATAGTAAATTTGAAATATAATCCGTATCGACCTTATCTCTCTAACGATTAATCAGATCACATATTGTATAACTACATTAAATTTTATAGATCTTACTTTAATGACTACACCCGTGTAGTGTAAAATTAAGTTACGTGAATTTTAAAAGTACTATACATAAATATAATTCTATATATACATTTATAAATTTACCTAAATTTCTCCATTTTTGAGTTTCGATTGATAATTTTCTAAATATTTACCGATTTATTTCTACTAAAAACTATTTTAAAGTCTTTTAATTTTACTAAACACTGAATAAATTTCGAATTTATGACATAATTACCACAAGAATAAGATAATTTAATCAATATAAAATACCTTTATAGAAATTTAAATAATAAACAAATTTGAAATGTTGACGATTTTGATTGTACAAAAATTAAACTTATAGATACAAATTAGTTATATGCAAACTATGAGATTACTTAAAAAAATTCATTACGTATACAACCTATATGATACAATAAATACTGATCAAAATATTAATTTATTAATTTGATTGGCCGTATTAAAATAATCAATTTGTCAAATACGAATACGAATTTAATACTCAAGATTGATTTTTACTTTTAGAGATTTTTAATTTTGAGTATAAGCAGCTTTTTTTTTAAATCTCACGAGTTATAATGAAAGTCAATGTTGATATAACAATAGTTATTATTCAACTCCACTCAGAATATAAAATTAGTAAAATTAATTTTTTGTACAGTTATTTTTATATAAATATCCAACGTAGATAAATTACAACTAGCTACCCCTAGGTATTTTTGCTGAAATTTAAATTAAAATATCTTTATTATTTCTTTTATTGTGAAAATCCTACACTGTGATATATATATATTTTTTTTTAAATCATAAAAAAATAGGAAAAAAATACATTGAATTGGAAATTGTCTTCGGTCGGGCAACAGAATAACATATATATATATATATATATATGTATATAAAATGTCCCCGACTAATATCTGTACCAGTGATCGATGTAATCGAGCAGGACATAAAGTAAATCACTTTTTCGGTGGTTTTGTAACCCAATCCTTTTTTCACTTGTTTTCCTTTTTTTTTCATTTTGAGTGATATTTCTCTCTCATTTATTTTCTCCGGTCTCGCAGCTAACAGTTACAACACGTTCGCGTCGCAATAGGAGAGGCGGTCCAAAGGTCGACTTTGTTCAATTTCCTTGGGGGACCGGATTGGCGATATAGAAAATGACACATATCTCTTCTTACTCGCTACAGCAATGATATCGATATAAGACACACACACACACACACACACATATAATATTAGTTTCTTTTTTTTTTTTTTTTTTGTCACTGTATGACTAGAATGACGGATTTTTCTTCTAGTAAACCGACAAACGTCAAACAACATTTTTTCTTGTCTTTCCGGTGGTGGAAGGGTGGAAATGTAATAATGGCACTCGCCGTTACCGTTTCATGAAATTCGCAACCATTGTAACACACATGGCGCTATATATATGGTATTTCCCCTATATTTGACTGGATTTTTTTTGTTTTTTTGACCCTTTCTCGTCCCTATGCTATGGGATATTTTTGTCCAGTTAAACGGTTCGTTTTTTCAGTGAAAAATGCACTGTACAGCGTATATTACAACGAACTCATAAATTCAGATCCAAATATTTTTTTGAACCCATTTTACTCATTATTCTCCAATAATAAATGGTACGTAGGTATTATAATCTATAAAATATAAAACAGTGTATAATATAATATATTGTTTTTCAATGACGAAAGTGGGCCAGTAAGTAGATTTGGTTAAAGTTAACATTATTCCATAACTTAAAAGTTAAACGAAAATAAATTAAACTGGTTAAGTTTATATTTAACATCCAAAAAAATTATAACCTATTTTACTTAGTTAAATATTATTATTTTTTATATAACATTTAAGACTTACATCTCAAGTGTCTATAAAATTATAAGATTATAAACTTTCCACTAGGTATTTACTTTTTTAATATTAAATATTTGGTACTTATTTGATTATCTTTGAACGAATATATAAATTTAGACTAGTAATAATTTTGTATTTTACTTAAACGTTAATTTAGCTCAACGATTATAAAAATTAACAATTAAAAATCAAGTTTAAACAATGATAGATTAAACTAGTTCAGTTAATTAGTTAATAAACAAATTAATTAATTAGTTGAGTTAAAAAATTAAATAAATATCTATACATTTTTTAACTAGTATAGGTATGCCCATCTTTGGTAATCATATCATTTTTGTTTTCAAATGTAAAAGAATAATACCTACTTAAAAAATAATCTTAAAATCCCTCCAGAAATTAAGAAATTTATATTAAATATCTCAATTTATATTTTTTTAAATTTTATTTATTATAAATATTTAAATGGATAATTTAGTCTATTTTGTTTAGTAAAAACTTAATTATACAACTTTTTCAAAAAGCTAATTGGGTTTTTGTTAACTAGTTTTTATTGAGCTCTTTAGTCAAAACTAGAATTTATTAGTTGGGTTAATCAAAACCTAATTTTACTAATCAAAAGTAAAAACTTATTAAAATCCTTTTATAAAGTACCTTCGATTTGGAAAGAGCTGTTCGTGACGTATCTAGTATCAGGATACGTGCTATATTAATATTCAACAAAATAATTATACCGTAAATAATTGCAAATATACATATGAAATATCAGCCTGAAGTCAATTTTGATTGATTGTACATATTCTTGATATAGTATTTGTATATATGTATTATAATATTATATATAGTTAAGACGCTTTGTCCAGCGTACCCATGGTATAGTTTAATCAATTATCTTAATATGGTGGGAGATGGTGTCAGAGATGAGGAAAATCCATTTTGCGTTTGAATATATTTTTTTTGAATTTATTTGACTAATTGTATAGTTTTTATGATATGAAAATTAGCATAAGTCTTCTATAAAAAAAAAAGCTAAATTATTAATATACTCGTAATCTATCTCTATGCCATAATCCGTTTAGTGTATTTTAAACATTTTTATAAACTACGAATTAATCAATGATGTATCTCAATTATCAATACAATTTTTGACTAGAGATCCAAAATTGTTAACTTTAACATTGGAATTACAATATTTTTTATATTCAATTTATTGTAAACAATCATCTAATTTTACAAAAGAACGTCGGGAAGATTCGGACGCACCGAACATTCCTCATTTACGACCTTGATATTATATATAATAGTCCATTATGTAAATTATAACCTAGGAAATTTCGTTGATTTATCATAGTATTCGTATATACTTTATGAAGTTTAAATGATGAAAAATGAACTTTTCTTCGTTGAAACTATAAATATAATTTGATCATAATATAATACCAGTATTATCACTTTACCTATCATCAATCTTACGATAAATGAAAATGTAATTATAGCCGTGCGCGGATCGTAAGCGGTTTATCAATGTAGATTATTTTAAAAACACGAATAATTACAGCTACTCTAAATATTTATACATACCCGCAGTATAATATGTTAAAATTATGTTTAACGGAAAACTCATAACATTAAAATGTCCATATCTCATCAGTTGTCTAAAATATAATGACGAATGGATGTTTTGCGGGGTAAAGTTTTGCCACCCACGAAGATATTAGTTCCCTGGTCTCCGTTAGTGCCCTTGGGCATATATATATAAATATATATATATAAAGGGTTAATACCGTAAACATCATGCAACCCTTAAAGGGTTGTTGCCAAAAGTTTACCAATAAACATAAGGCCCGAGGCATTATATATACGCCGCTGCACCCTCTCAACGTTATAATATAGTATTATATACGCTAATGGTTGTGGTGTGATTAAAAATCGAGGGCTAATGATGTAAAAAAAAAAAACACGTGGACATGAAAAACGTGTGATGAATGATTGATACTTTAGGTGCGTAGACTCATTTGACAATATTGTTTTTTTCTCGTGGTCTTTTCTTCCAAATTATTTCCAATTGTCTGTGTATAAGTATACAGGCACTGCACCTATATACACTACACTCTACATCATTAAACTCAACTCAACAGCACTACCTATGAATATGAATTTAAAAATAATGTATTAATGTTTGACATCATTTTTATAAATATACCTACTATATACTATAAAATGTATTTGACTTTCGTGCGGTGATTATTTGTAGCTATCACTGTAGTAGCTGTTTATTGATATTTTCTATACCTATGAATATTTTACAGTATTTTTTTTGAACCACAGTCACAAACCGTTTGATCTCTGTATAATATATATATTCAATCAGATATCTATCATAATATAAATATGATAATAATACTTATAAATTTAGCATTAATTGATAACAAAAACTATTATTGAGATTTACTGTGTAATAAGGATTTGTTTACCAATGACCGCTACATACATCCGTCGCGATAGATGCGAATTTTTTTATTTTCAAAATATTACTATACAACCCGTCCGGGTACACGGTGAAAATTTTTGTAAAATTTCGTGACGCACTGTTGAACTGTATACCTACGGATTTCTGTAGATAACAAACAGACAGGCAAACGCGAACTTCCGGATTAATTATACGTAGGTATATATACGATTTCGCCGTCTTTTATTATTATTTATTTATTTCACTGGTCGTGTGTACGAATATCGTATTGTTTAGTATTTGTATATTAATCGATTACTATTATAATATTTTCATCGTTGTTTGCCCGATATTCAATTGTTAGAATAAGTTCATGGAATAATATACGCGTCGACGAAATAATTTATGCCAAGTTTTGTCACACATACCTATATGTACATTAAATATAGAGACGTAATTTAAATCCACGAATTCCAAAATGTATTCAATTTACGTTATAGTTATTGAATGGCAAAACAATTTAAATGTTTAATGGGCTTTATGTGCATATATAGTGACGAATTATTGGTGTACGTAATGGCGGCTGTAATATTATTCTGGCGAACTCGCGCAGATCGCGCGCATAATAGTCATTAGATAAACTGATTTCGTTTCCGGTAATTTTGCCGTTAAAACGATAAAAGAGTAGCCAATTTCAAGGCCATTACCTTTTTGAAATCGGCGGAAAAAAACTTTCTTTGAATATTATATATTATACTTACTATTACTTTATTCCTATCGATTTTCAATCGTCGACTACGAGTCCTTCGTGCTGAGGAGAATATTAGTGTGCCGAATTCAGTACATGACAAAACTACCACTGAAACAAAAGAATTGTTCACATCAATGTAATTGTGTTCTTGTGCAGTTTCAGTTTATAGTCCATGCGTATTATTCAATTTATCTTGTTTCTTCTACGATATATCGAATAAAAAAATCATTCTAATTTCTATATATTTAATTATTGTAAAACTACTTGTGGCATTTCTACAATAATTACCAGAAAATATTCTATTATAATAATTGTATCTACTTCTTGTTTTATTATTTTTTTATTCCCCCCAAAAAAAAAACATTGAAAATTCGCCATATCCCGGGAAAATACTGTACTTGTACTACCAACATAATATTATACTGTGCTATATTAAAATCATCATATCTCGAATATTTCTACAAATACATTTTCATATAATTTAACAAATTTTGATTTGATTTATTCCTTTTTTTCGACATTTTTTTCTTCTTTTTTTTTCAAACGAGGGAGAAAACTCGGAATTTATTCTCGGTTGAATTAAAATACTGCCCATGAACAATGATGATGAAGAACAGCGAGGGGACAAGGGTGGTTGGCGAGATAATAACAATGAGCACATTCTCTCGGCAGCTGTGGGAAGAAAGACCCTTGAATATTTTAATACTCTGGTTGGAGATTTAATTAGATTTTCTCCGTGTGTTTTCTTTCCCTCCTCTACCCATTATCAAAACATCCAAAAAATATATTAAGAGATAAAGACCACCTTTACCCGACTTTCGTTTGTCGGAATGAATTTCTGAAACAATTCGTACCCCCCTCCCCCCACATCAATATATATATATATATATATGTGTGTGTGTATATACGTATCTGGTTCTTGTCAAAATCAACATTATTATTACATTTATGTTTGACGATGACACGGTTAAAGAAGATAAAATTGATACTATTTAAATTCATATACCCTAATTTAATGTTTTAATTTTAAACATTAGGGGAACATAAACATTTGAGTATTCTTGTATTTAGTTTATTTATAATATTTAATAATTCTATGCTAACAAAATTGAATTTTTTAAAAATTTTTAGGAAAGCCAAAAACATTTTAGTATCATTTTTATTTTCGAATATCTGGCATTTTTAAAGATATATCTAAAGACGTTTTTTAATGTTTATATTATACGAGTATATGTCATATATACTTTTCAAAAATTCATATTCCATTATAATAATAATATATTATACTCACAGTATTGTTAAACTGTATAGTATATATATATATTATATATTTGATCGTATTTAAACAATTTCATTGGATGTGTGTTTATTAAAATAACGAGTTCAATGTATAATCAAATTTAAAATATCTTGTAATAATTTTATACTAATTTATCATAAAAATTTAGTATTGTACTTTTTTAAAAAAAAAAATAACCCTTAAACATTTTTTGTAATAATAATTATTTTGCATAACTATTATTTTTATCGTGTTCATTATTACTTTCATTCTTTTGTACAAAAATAATAACCAATTTATTCTTTACCTTATTTAGTTTATTGATTCAGTTTTAACTAATTTCAATAAAATAATGTTTTATATGCATTATAAAATAAACAGAATTAAATAATTAAAAATTACCTATTTAATATTTTTATATTATATTGTGCTCACTACCGAACATTTTAATAAGTAATAATAATATTATTATGTATATTGCCAAAAAAAAGTGATGTAAAATACAATATTAGCTATTGTATTTTTATCATGTTATACATTTTTCGGCAAGTCATAAAAATAATGCAATAGGTACGTATCATAAAAAATGACGTCATTATATAAATAAAAACGTGATTCAAGAACTCTGCAGGGGCTTTGGAACATCTGTTAAACTTATTTATAAACAAACTAAAAAATGTATAGACTTTAATTTTTAATCGGATTGGAACTATTTTAGAGTACCTATATAAATGATAGACTTTTTGGAACTATTATAACTAGTGTTGAAAAAAAAAACAAGTTCGAAAAGCCCACACTGCAAGCGTGCTAAAGTCCTCGATTCAAAACGTATTTTAAATAATAAACTATAATTCCATAAACAATTTTTTAACCTATTATACTTATATATAAATATCTAAAACTAACAATACGGATAAAAATTTTAAATATTGCTATTGGTAAACACAGAAACGAATTGTAGAGATAAACGGACATATGATATAAAACGAATAATGATATCCTTGGTAATCCTTGGTAATGAAATAAACAAACTTGTGACTATGTACTAGTAACAATGGACCAAGAGGTGACTATAATTTATTATACATTAAGCATTAAAGGGTGCGTTCGAATATCCGGAGTTAGAGTAGAGTAGTGTAGAGTAGAGTAGTGAGTTGGGTAAAGTAGATAAGAATGGAGTAGAGTTTAATCACAGAATAAATTGATATCCGAACAATGATAATAATATCTTTTGATAAGTGACCTGCGAACACGTTTATAATTTAAAACAAGGATTTTAAGTTTTCTTTATATTCAAAAATGGAACAAGATGATTCAACAATATTTTTAATTGTAGATGAAATGGGAAAATCATTGAATAATCTACTACAAACAACAAAAAAATATACTTTTAAACAATAAATTTTAAATTGTGCAGAAGCTGACTAACCCTGATATATATAATTAATAATACCTGAACACACAGCATTTTCTGACATATCATTGCAGAATGAAGGTTTTTCAGGACAGGTCTTGTTGCTATATTTTAATGAATCTGTTTGCTCAGGCTGTTTATTTTTCAATATATTTAATATGTATTTATTTAACTGTACTGCATCTAATAAAATAAGAGTAAAATTTTTTACAAATTATAGTTATATAGGTCTTGGTCCAATATATTATTTAGTTTATTGAAGTGATTTCAATAAATATCATGTTATTTCACCGGATTTTAGATAATTATAATATAACTCATCAGGAATGAAAACTTTATGTTCTTGGTTTTTGAACTCTACTGTCACTTCACTTGCATGATGAAAAAGACGATTATTTAAGGATGAAAATTTAAAAAGCACGAAAAACCGAAAAAGTAAAAACAATTATTAACAAAATGTTGGTTATATCCCAGAACATATTCTGTGGTTATATCACATTATATAGGCGGGAATATAAATGAAAATTACTTGTTATCTGTATATGATAA
>JAIPRL010007829.1:8763-22138 GCA_025469235.1 Pemphigus obesinymphae | reverse complement strand
TCCCTACTCCTACCTGTCAATGTTCCTACATTCCACGTACCTACTCGCACTTTGAACCTATCCTGCGTACTCAAGTGCGAATCTAACCCAAAACACTTTGGTGCTTTCCCTACACCATCGACATCACAGCCGTTGGGTAGACCCGCACATATAACTGATGGAACGGCTACCGCAGCCGCTGTCAGGCTGGTACTGGTCACTTGGTCCCTTAGACTATCTCCACACCCTAGTGCGCAATTGTGTTTTCCCCGCGAACATCCGAGATGGGAAAACTTGCCTATATTCTTATTAAGACTTCTTATACTTTTTGACAAATTTTATGCCGGCTGTTGACCTGACGCAACTTCAATTAGTCGACTTCTACGACAGGCATGAGGAAACCGTGGAGGTATTCTTAGCCCCCTCCACAGAGAAATTATATAATAATATAAATATCCTTCCAGTAAATTTGGTTTTTTTATCTTCTTTACCGTTTTATTAATGCCTAAATGTCCCCCGACTACTGAATCGTGCAGCTGTAAAAAAATCAATAATTTATCTTCATGTATTTGTTTATCGGTGGTTTGACTTATTATTTAAAAACATATTTATCATACATTTTACTTCTCCGTAACAATAAATATATATATTAGTAAACAAATTTAAAAAAATAAAATACCTATATATTATATATAATTATATTATAATATGATATTTATTAATATAAGAAAAAATTTAAAGAATAGACTAGATATTTAAATCTTAAACTAGATATACTTTAAAAGTTAATAAGTTTATGTTATGTTATTGGTCTATATTTTTACTTAACTAGTTCTTTTGGTTTACTAATCAAATTGCACCTATATTTAAAAAAATATCCATTTTTGTCTGTTTATAGCGATATTATGAAAAGTTTTATTGTTTTATATTTTCAAAATACACACCATGGATAAACAATTGACCCTAAGAATAACTTATTCCAATGAACTATTATAATATTTGTACAAGTTTAAGTCAATTTGAGTTAGATATTCTAATATTCAAAATAATCTTCAAAATAGTTTAAAGTGGGTTACACACTACGCGATTCACATGCACGTGTACGTGCATATAAAACGGCGCGATTGGATAATCACTACACTACACTATACGAGTGTCAATGCGTGCGTCCACGTTTGCAAAATCATATAAATACAAGTCTAATTACTCAAAAATATAAGGGGTGCAAATAAATGTTATTTGAACAATACAATTATTTGTATTTAGTTATAAGTATACTATTTAATACTGTAGTATATTATGGATTATTTTTGTTATGTGGCTATTTTTTATTTTAAAATGAAGTATGGAAGTCCTCTTAAGTTTGATAATTGGATAATGAACGATTCGTTGTCACAGATCTTACGTTTTTAAATAATTTGAATGAAAGATAACAATAGTCAACAGTCAAATTACGAATGAACGTAAAATAAGTGTGCCGCATCGCAGCGTAAGAATCGCCCGTGTGTACAAAGGCAACGAATTTGCATTAAAAATAGATCTGGAAAATGTTTTTGAATTTTATCTACAGATCGCGATTAAATACTCGAAATTACACATGTGCATGTCGGCATGATTTGACGTGCTCTGACGTTTCTGAACACGCGTCTATTTTAACTTTAATTAAAATTAAATTATTTCTATTTTAATTTTTTAATTTCTATTTAAATGCAAATCATTTAAACCCATATAAAAGCGCATGTTTAATTTTGTGTTATCGATCACGTTGTTTCATAAGTACGATCGTGTAGTGTTTAAGCAACTTTAGTGATGATATTAATGGATTAGGATCAGGGGCGTCATTATAGCGCTTTTTCCGGGTATGCGAACTCTCAGGCAGTCCAATTATAACATTTCAAAAGTCCTTTTTTAAAAGTGTATATATATATAAACATATTATTGTTGCACACCTTGCTATAATTCTCCCAACAAAAAAAAAAATGACGCCCATGATTAGAATCGAGTAAATTGTAGACCTAATAGAGCCAGTTGATATAAAATTCTATACAAATTCCATGTATAGTTGTGTAATATTGTTACTATAAATAAACTGATTAAAACTATTTTACCCAGTCAGAAATATATATTACAATAATAGTTTAATGCATATATATATTATACAATAAATATATACTAATTTTAAATAATAAAGCAGATACCGATGAGTTCTTAATAATAATCAATAATGAAATTTTGAAATTGTAATTAGTTCTTTAAAATATTTGTAAAAATAATTTTAAAATATTATTTTACATTATTTCAATTTATTATAATGTTTTACAGAATCGTATGAGGAATTCGATGAACTATATAGTAAGTACAATATGTTTTTCTGGTAAATGTCATGACTATTTTAATTTAACTTTTAGGTAAAATCTCTCATTTAGTGTAATCTCGTTGCACAGAGGCCATTAAACTTAGATTTTCTGCTATTAAGATTTTCATAGTTGTTTATTTAGCTTATTGACTTTATAGTTTATTGAAGAATTTCTACTGCTACTAAGCGAATTATTAAAATGAAAAGACACGTAAGCTACATATTTTCTTACTTACCTTCCATAGTTAAAACACTTTTATCAATAGGGGTTCCAATAAGGTGCCGCAACACCTGCAATATTTAAGGAGTTCTGTATTGGCCATTTTTAAGAATTTTTAGGAAAAATAAAAATCTGACAATTAATAAATATTTAATTACATTTTAAAATTAAACAAAAAATCCATGTTTTTGTACCTCTTTTTATTGTTGTATAATAACGACATTTCCATCAAATAGACTTACATGCGAAATAAAATTGTGGAATTTTGGAAAGTCAGATTTAAAAACTGAAAACAGATTAGTATTGGTCATCTAGTAATCTATCGCGGCATTTTTCTTTATTATTACAGATTCAAAAATACATTTTAAAAAATTTAAATTACATAGCAAATAAAAGGGCTCAATTAGACACACTAATGAATTGAAAACAGTTTTCAGAATTAAAATCATACTTTTCAAGGAACACAGGTTTATCACACTTTTAGGTCAATTTTAAGTTTTTGTTGCAACCCCTTAAAACTTTTTAGTACTATTCACTTTTTTCATACCATTAATTATTTTTTTTTGTCTGGTAAAATCAAAGTTCGTATAACTTATAGGGGAATCTCACAAAATAGTTCTTAAAATTCGATTATTTTTTTCATGCATATTTTGATTATTATCTTTAAGATCTCTAACATTAAATATCTAAGCTACTTTTATGCTGAAGATATCGTTTATTTTTTTAAATAAATGGTTAATAAGTATTCAATTACAGGAGTTCATTTTACGTTTACTTGTAATAGATTAAAATATTTACCATATTCTGTCTTTTTAAATAGAATTCGCATTCCCTTTATAAAATTTGTAAAAAATTTTAATATCTGGGTATAGTATTGGACTCTTCTTAGTATATAGTATTATTTCTTCTCGCAAAAATATGTTTTACAATAATATTGCAATATACACATAAATCATCATATTTCGAGTATAGTATAGAATACAGTAAGTAGATATAATTCGCACCAATCTTTAAAAAAACAAATACTGATCACTTGAGGTACCTAATTCTCAATAATTATATGTATAAGTTGCCAATCTTTGAAAGATGTTGTTAACATCTTTGTAATAAACTATTTTATAATTATTTTAATACATTATAATATTTTACAGATTCTCGGGTGTATTTTGATATACCATATAGTAAGTTCAACATACAATATGTATATATTTTAGGTTTCTATACCAAGTTACGAATCCTAATATCCTTAATATGTCCAACTGTCCATATTTTATTTTAGTCCTTAGAATTTACGGCCATATTTACTTTTAATTTCACAGTCGATTTTTATTAGACTGAATATATCATAATGTTTTTTAGTAAAACGTATAACAAATTTAAAAATTAACATTTTCCAGCAATAGGGTCCTTCTAACTTTTTTTTTTTAATTACTTTAGCGGATTTCAAACGTAGGGGTAATGTTTTGTCACGTAAGTTTATATAAGTACCCAGTAAAGTATATTTAAAATGTATAGAACAAGTTTAAGATAAATTTAAACCAGTAACACAGTGAAAATCAACTAATGACTAAAAAATCATAAATAAATGGAATATTAAACACATACAAATATGTATCTATATTATACTGAAACATCGAATGTATACTTTTTTTAAAATACAAATGAAAATTAATATTTATCTCAAAATATATATACATAAAAATACAAATATTATTAAATTTCCAAAATGTATAATAATTACTAAAAAGTGGAAAAATATTTTGAAATGTTTACCCTATTAATGTAATAATTAATATAACACTATAGTTAATATTAAGTAAAATGTATCTAATATAACCTAAGCAATACTTAGTAGTATTTTTAAATTTCTTTATTAATTACGTCCTACCCTATAGCTATACTTATTACGTAAGCACAGGGTTGCCAATCAGCTGGTTTTTGTTTGGTCTGACTGAATTTTTAGTTTTGCAGTGGGCTGCTGGATTTATATTATACTGTCCTAAGATGACTATATTAACTTGTTAAAGTTTTTTAAAAGTAATATGGTTATTAGATACATTGTATAAAATACCAACCTAATGTGTTTCAATATATTATTAAAACTCACACATTTAAATATATAAACCCCACATAAATGTACTGATTTATGTATAAACTATTGTATGTATATTGTATATATTATACACAATCCTGCTATTATTCTTCTTAGCATATTATATCACTGATATTCAGTGTTTAGAAAGAACGACGTTAATGAACATACGTTCATGCGTTCACGTTCATATTTTGTGAAGAATTCACGAACGTCACTGTTTTCTGTCAAATGGAATGTGAACGTGAACGATGTTCATATTTTTAATGAATTTTAACGATTTCCATCCAGACCGTTAAAATTAAATTAAAATATAAATATTAAAATTTTACTATAAACCTTATTAGATTTAAAAATAATACACAAATGTCTAATTTATTTGGGTCTGCTATAAAATGAGAACGATAGTTTCTATGAATTGATAGTAGGTTTAGTAAATATATAAGAAGTACGTGTATTTTGTTAATAATTAATTAAAATGAAAGATCAGATGAACGCGTTCATTTTTTAAAAAAACTTTAATGTCAACATGATTTTTTTTAAATACATTTGAAAGTGAAAGTTTATGAACGAGTTCATTTTTACGTATTGAACTTGAATGTGAACGAATACAATTTTTCAATAACCAAAATATAATTTCAGTGCATGTTTTACATTATTTACTAATTATTATTCATAAAAAAGCATAAAAATGGATATTATTGTTAATGTTTTATTTATATAATGTGTATTAAAGTGAACCGTGTTTTGAAAAATGAGTACTTATTTGGGTGAATTTTTTCAGTAGGTACTTTCACGAGGGAAATAATATTTCTATATAATTTAAAATAAACCAAACATCGTAGGCACTACATTGATACATAACAATATTATAAACAACTCTTAACCAGTTTTGGGCTATAAATATAAATTGATTTTATTAATCGAAATAGGTACCTACCACGCATAGTCATTGTTTAGGTACGATTCACCAAAAGTGAAAAATATCTAGACAACTATTTTATGTATACCACGGGCAGTTTGTTATTTTATACATATTACGTAAAATATAATTTGTATTTTATAATTTACGTCCCACCAATATATACAGGAGTTCTAAACCAACTATATTTCAAAAATTAGGTATTATTTATCATTGATTATGTTTATTATCGTCAATCATCTACTAAATGAATAATTCTAATAGAATGTTTATTATTACTTTTAGTTTTGTTATAGAAATATACTAAAGAGCTGTTGAGAATCTGAACTTATCTTCGTTATCTTTATAGTATCTTTCAATTCTAATAGATACCGAATGTAGATAGTAATAATATGTTAGTAGACTCTGGTTATGCTTTTGACAGAATAAAATTAAACCACGTCATTTTGAAAAGAAATATAAAATAGTTTATAATATTAATAATATAATAATTATTTATTGGTTTACAAGTCACAACACCTAATCATTTTACATTTGGTCATTTCGTATAGCATCTACTATTTCTAAAAGTATGTACAATTTAAATACCATATATATTTTATTGATATCTCAAAAATTTCAAATAGTACTAATAATAAAAAATATGCATAAAATCATAATTTAATCCCTGTGGATGAGGATAGCAGAATACTTCCACGGTTATTACTTGACTGTCGTATATGACAATCATGTGATGTTACGTGAGGTCGATAGTCAATGTAAAACTTGTTGAAATTGTATAAGCAGTCTCTAAATGTATACAGGCGAGTTTTCTCACTTCGGGTGTTTGAGGGGAAAAGGAGTGAGACGAAATCGAAAAGTGTTGATATAGCCCTAGAACTGAGGAGGCCAGTCTCAGCCTGACAGCGGTCGTGGTAGCTATTCCATCAGTTATATGTGTAGATCTACTTGATGAATTTAACGTATTAAGGGTAGGGAAAACACCCAAGTATTATTTTTTTTTAGATTTTTTAGATTAGATTATTTAAAAGTGGTAGTAAGTACGTGGAATATAGGAATTTTGAAATGTTGGGCTATGAGTTAGCATACATTTCAAAGAGAAGGAATATGAATAATTTTTGTGTACCACAAACGGAGTGGAAAGGACAGAAGGCAATGAAAATTTGGGAGATATACAAAATTATATATTCGGGAAAGGCTAGTACAATAAACTATGTAGAAAAGTTATTAGATGAAGAAATGAAAGGAAAAGTGATATTAGATGAGGTAATGCAAGGAGTACCAGAAATTTAGGACATTGTTATAATGTGGGGATTTAAATCAACATGTAGCAGTGATAGAATAGATTATGATATAGTGCATGGTGGTTATGGATTTGAAGAAAGGAATGTCGCTGGAGAAAGAATATTTGATTTTGAATCAATGTATGAATTAGAAATTGTAATCACCTTATTAGAATGAGAGTAGATCATTATATACCCTATAGAAGTGGAGGGAACCGTTCATAAATTGATTATTTTATGTTTAAAATAGGAGATTTAGAACAGTGTCAAGACTGTAAAATAATCCCAGGCGAGTGTGTGACAACACAGCATAAGCTGATTGTTGTTGAGTTTGGTTTATGAAATATAGGGTAATAATAAAACAAGAATTAGATGCTGAAAACTAATCGGCGAGAATAAAAAAAATATTTACAAAAAAGCTCATTGCGACAGGGGGGTATAATATACAAAGAAATTTAAACGACATGTGGGTAAAAGTAGGTAGAGTGTTAAGAGGGTTACTAAGAAATCAGTAAGATTATTAAAGAAAATGTTTGGTGATGGAATAATTTTAAGAGGAAGACCGAAAAAGAGGTGAGGGAATTTGATGAAAATTTATTTACATAAGTGGGGGAGTGAAATGAAGAGGATGAGAGGAATAGAATTAAGTGAAAATTATGACGAGGGTGGCTGTCATCTAACATTTAGGAGATAAGTCATAAAAAAAGAAAAAGTTATTCTAGATGACAGTTTTCGCCAATAATTATTTCTCATTGTTTTGTGATGTAAAAAAATGTATTGTTTATTAAACAAATAACATACCATGGATAAAAAAAACTGTTTGATAACATTTTTAATACATAAATATTGATAGCATAATATTATTAAATTTACAGATATAACATGTCCTCCTAATTCACTTAGTAAGTATACAAAATATTAATTGTACTAACGTAATAATATAATGAAATATAAATAAGTTAAAAAAGTATCATGTTTATTCTATTAAATATTTAATTTAAAAATATTCAAAGAATGATGACTGGTAAACTATTATGAATAAAGAATGATAAAAGATTTCAATTTTATTACATTCCTTAAGTATTCTTTCTGTAGTTATTTTGTGACCAGTATTTTAAACGTTATGGACAAAATAATATTTACCTACCTATATACTTTTTAATTATTTTTGTATAAATATACAAATCAGAATATCGTAATATTGTGTACAAGACACTTGCAATAAAGACATATCATTAGTTTAGTTTAAAGTTTAAAAATGGGAATATATAAAAATATATAAGATTATATGTTATATATTTAATCATTTTAATTTACTATTAAAAAATTTTAATAGTGTTGAAAATGTGATTATAATAATTAAGTTAATATCTATTTTTGCCACCATTTAAACCATATTATTTGTAGAATACCTAAAAAAGGAGGAGTTAGGGATTTTTATAGTTAGGTAGGTATAGGATTTATTAAAGGGTTTGGGGTTAAGAATTTAATTGTTTGTATCTCGAAATTGACTATTATATAACATATTAGATTCTCCTATATCCTGTACATTTCATTTTACTTTTACTTTTGTATACCATATAAGGATAAGACTATTTTTTTAGTCATTTTAACACATATATGTAGATTTAAGTATACAATTGGCCAAGTTACAATTGTTTTATTTATACAATTCTATTTTAAATAATAAAATAAAATATAGTATTATATAATAATACAATATTCGACAGTTACTATGAAAATGTATTTTCTACTATAACATATAAATTGGATAAATAATTAAAATTGAACCTAAATAAACTTTGGATAAATCGGATTTAAGAACCCAACACTTTAATTTCTGTTCTGAGTTTAGACAAGACTGGTTTTTTTTTTAATTACACAGTAATAGGATAGTATTATCATTTAAGTTTGATAGGACACTATTATGATATTATGATAAGGTCTCAAGAATAACATTTTAGGATTTAATAATTGTAACACTCAAAGTGATGGCTATTTTAAACGACATTATGTTAAATATATTTAAAATTAAAAATATTTTATATTTATATTCAATAATATTTTGTTATTTATAGTGAGACTTCTTTTTTTGGAGAAGGACGACGATGAAAGTATGTAAACATGAATATATCTCTATTCGTGTTAAAAAAAATCTTGAATTTTAATTTGTCCTTGTCAATAGTCATATAAATAATATAATAATACGTAATATAACAAAGTACAATCGTATAATTGGGCTTTATTAATTTTAAATAATCTAATACCTAAAAAAATATTTCAATAATTTATAAATTGTTACCACCAAAAGGAATTGCTATTAATGTTTTAAACGAAAATCTCAACAAATGTAAGTTATAATAATTGTTGCTGTCAGTTAGATTGTATAATATAAAAGTATCAGTATGATAGTATTTAATATTATGTTGTTATCGATTCCATGTCTTATATATAATTTATATCGAAGAAGATGGGTATTAAAGAAATAAGATAAATTATGAGTTAATTAAAAGTAATTTTTTTAGCTATTTTTAATCAGGTACATCAATTTTTTTAACATGCACCTACATATTTTGAAGCCTCCATACATATAACAAGCAATACATTGAAATTACCTTACACAGAATTTAAATTAAGGCATTTAGATTTAATTAAGATTTTGAACACTTTTTATCAAGTTGAAATAAGATCAAAATAGTAAAATATAAAATAAAATGCTAAAATCTGTAATACTAAACTAAATAAGTAAAAAAAAAAAAAATAACTAAATGCCAAATAATTTTAATTTTCCGACTGAAACAAAAAAAAAAAATGTTATGAAATTTCTGTTTTTGCCGACTGTTTTCCAAGAGTGCAGATGTATCCTCCCCATTCTCCCCTTGAAGATGACGTCCCTGATTATGTTGTCTTTTTAAATAAAGTTTCTTGAATGTTGGAAAATATTTTATTGTGTTTAATAACTATAAAATATAAATTGGTTTTTGTTAGCTATTGTAATGCTATGTGAATAATTATTTTAAAACCTAGTTAATGACCATAACCTATGAATTTGTTATTTATAACATATGATTTTCATTTATAAATCGAAATATTCGTTCAATACATATTGTGAAATTTTTTCAACATTGGTATAAACTATAAGAAGCAAGACAAAAATATCGGAGTACCTATGAATATAATCAATTTACAAAGGGTATCCAAAAACGAATGAGACTATTTTTTTTTTTTTTTAACTTTCTTGTTGGATAACGACTGCACTAGATTATAGAGTGTGATAAGTCGAACAAAACAAGCCCATATCCGGCTAGATGGTATAATTTATTCGCTCGTGATAGACACTTTCGTGAAACGTGTTTCGTGTACTCCTCACCATTTTCGAGATGAGTAGATTGAAAAAAAAAATCGGTCTGTAATATCATGCTTATTGTATTCTTTAATTTTAAAGGAATGGTGTACCAGCACTTTATAACACCCGATACAATAGTAATAATGCCTAATAAATCGTTGAGGAGTACCTCAAACAACTTCCAGAAAAATCATTCTCAGGGATGTTCCAGTGGTTGGGGGAGAGGTGGGACTGGTGCATTATACGCTAGGGTCTTTATTTTAAAAAGGAATAATGTTTATTTTTTCTAAATGAAAAAAATCTGAGTTTTAAACATTTTAGTTTCATTCTTTTCTTAGACAACCTTTGTATATTATGTTTCAATACATAATTTTTTTATATATTAATATTATAATCTATGTGGTATAATTAAATTCAATAGATTCTTCCACATATTAATGTAATTAATTTACTCATTAGTTTAGAATATATATTTTAAAATGTCTGGATTTCAAATATTCCTTCTTACACCACCCCCCCCCCTTTATGCGCCAAATATATTCAACTTATTATTTATGTATTAATGATACTTTACCTAATTTAACTTTACCGTCTCAATGCGGTCTTTTCTTTTTTGAAATATCGTTATTTGAACACGATAAAAACGATTGTACAAAAATTAATTTGAATAATTAGTTTTTGACTTATTTGCGAAAATCTATAAGATAGTATCTGTATTGTATAACTTATACAATGAAATTCGTAAGACCAAAAAACGAAATAATTATCGGATACATTTTCCTACATATGCTGATAGTTTTTCCTCAGATATTTTACCAAAGTAGATTTTAAGTTATAATGTTCTTTTTTTCATGAATTTCACAATAAATATTTACAAGTAGGTATGTTTCATCGCACATTTATATACTGACACGATTCTAGAAAGTAAAGATAAAACTAAAAACACATATTTTGCAAAAGTATATGATTAAATTACATTTTAATACATTAAAAATCAGGGTAACCATGTCTCAATACTTAGATATTTAAAATCTCATCCTCCAGTGGTATTGTCGTGACCGTGAAAATATTTATTCGTGGAAGACTATGGTGAGCGAAGGTACAATTATAATAAGGACTCTAATGATTGAAATTTTAGAATCCTCGTGATATGCTACTTTAGGCCATGACAATATTGTCATTGTGGATTACATGATATATTATAGATGGAATAAAATATGGCATACATGAGACATCACATTGTACTGATATGTTCTTATTATAAATCTTAGTCTTCTAAATATTGTAAATAATAAATAATGATATCTAAATAACAAATAGCCTAATTAATAATAATACTTGTTAACTATGTTATTATGAAAATTGGTGGTAGTGAATTTATTTTTTGTTATAATTTAATTTTCAGATTTACTTAAAAGTTGGAACGACGTCCTAGATAATGGAACAGACATATATAGGCTTAAATTTTATAACAAATTGGTAAACATGTTTAATGTAAGTAGGTATAAAGGATTATATTATATGTTATTATATTGATAATCGATTGACGTAAATAATGTAGGGAATATTATTATTATTTTTGAGGTTTCTAATTACTATAATTTAAATTATAGTGAAATTTAGTTGTTTTAATATAGTTATTCATTACATTAATGTTATTACATTTTCTTCAATTTAAATAATAAGTATCCTAATAAAAATGTACTACTGTGTTATTCATAAATGTAATTTCCTAATTTATTAACAGTAAATTATAATTTGTATTACGTTACTACCCAATGCTGAATATACTAAATATTTTTATTAGAAAAATGCATTCATAATTTATTTTTAAATTAATATATCACCCAAAATATTAATGAATTCAAATTAAAATATTTTTATTTGTTGTTTGATTTAGAAAAATGGAAAAAATGCTTTTAAAAATATTGGTAAAATGTTATTTATAAAATCAAGTTATATTGCAGCAAGTATCTATTTTTTTTCTAATAACCTAGACATTGCATATCAAGTAGTTAATGATGGTATGTTTAACGTATAAAAAATCTAAAAAATTATATTAGTATATAATAGTTTATACTCACAATTAGTATATTATAGTATATGATATTTAGCTATTAAATCTTCCTATGTTATATTTAAAGAGAATAAATTAATAGCAGGCATTATCGAAGTATACACATGCATAGACATAACAAGACGAAATCTTTGGGGAAGTTAAATTTTAAAACATTTTTATAAATAGGGGAGGAATTTTTTTCTCCCACAACCATTAATTATAAATAAGTAAGAATATAAACTAAAAAGAATATATATTATATCAAAACTATTTATATGTTTATAAACAGAATAAGTTAATTTTTGTGATGTATATTGTTTACTACTTTATTCTACTAATTAATAAATTTAATTGAGTCAACGTTTAAACCATGCTTATCATTTAATATAAGGATTAAATATTCATGTAGTTAGTGGAATTCATTGAGAACATTATGAGAACAAGAGAAGATATGAGTAATTTGACAGTTGAGTATACCAATGCTGGGCAAGTTAAAAAAAATTTTTTAACTCGATTAAGTTAAATTAATAGAAGAAAATAGTAAAAGTATAAAGTTAATAATAACCATAATTTTTCTTAACTTTTTAGGTTAGTTAAGAAAATAACTTATGAACTTATTAATAATACTTATTGTAATATAACATATTTTGAGATATACAAATAAAATTATAAATCTATTGTATTTTTGGAAATACTGTTATTTATTAACTTTAGGCATTATACAATTTTTAACAATCATTAACATAAAATTATTGAAAATACTACAATGTACCTATTTATAATAATTATTATTCAAATTATCAACAAATAAGTTTATAAAAATATTTAATTAGTAGGTACCTACCCTTATCTTCAAAATGTTAACAAATGAAAATTGCTCATTGCAAATTAGTACCTACCCAAATATTGTTAATAGACAGGAAATCTAAATATTTTCCTCAAATTATATTACGGGGAGAATATTATGTAACATAAATAATCTTTCATTATCAGTGATAACAGTTTTGTGATTTTGCCTGATTTTGCGTTTTGCTTAAACTAATTTACTTGTCGCATAACATTTAAAGTTTTATATTAGTTAAACTCGTTTCACTCCGGTTTTTCTGTGACCCTGTGCG
>JAIPRL010007828.1:0-22142 GCA_025469235.1 Pemphigus obesinymphae | reverse complement strand
TAACCCAAAAAAAATATTAACCGTTTTTCAACACCGAACCCGGAATTCGGAAAAAATTAAAACCGTTTTTTAACCACGTATCAGAAACCCGGAAAAATTTTAACCGGTTTAAACCCGTAACCCGAAATCCGAAAAATTTTAACCCGTTTTGACTCCCTAGTTTAAATAGAATATTTTAATATTATAATATAAGAGAGGACGCCTGCACGCCGACAATTTTTCAATGAAAAACTTGCCATTAGCATTTTGTTAATTTTTTTTTTTTTTTTTACTTACAAACATGTTAGAAATACAAAACAAATTTATTACAATATACTATGAACAACATTATATCTATATATATATTATATAACGACCGATGGAGCCGATTTTTTTTTTTTGAGATATACATTTTTACACGTTTTATGAGCCGTTAAAATATCGATTTTTATAAAACATAGCTCGAAAAAAGTGTAAAAATGTATATACCAAAAATACCGGCTCCATATTAGACGCTAGATAATTTTGTTCTTTAAATATATTTTTATTTTTCATTTCATCTTTTTACGATATTCTCTGCAAGTTGATGAAAATAAAAATTGCATAAACACGATTTTTAGTAAATATCGTAATTACACGACAATTAAAAATGGCAATGACACAGGTTTATTTTTAAATTACTTGAAAAAAAACTTTTTCACAAATAAAAATTGCCTATACAAAACCCCTTAAAAAAATCGGGTGTGTGACGTAGGTACTCTTAAAATAAAAATATTAATTTATATATAATTTCAACATGAAATTGTCCAATCCTTGTGTTAAACTATATGCAAATTCCGTGACTATATATACACTCTCATATACCTAGTTAAATACCCTGTAGACGGGCCATAACCCTCTGGATTTTTGGAAATACATACATAATATAAGCGGTCCAATTTTCTGCAGCAGGTTTACCTATTACCATTTTTTTTTTACTAAAAAATTATTTTTGCTATGCACCTATAGCTGCTACCTTCACCATACAACCAGAATGTCTACACGCAGCGGGCGCCTATATATTCCGTACCGACAGTACCGACATGAAGGGATTTCTATGAATCACGTGATTCAAAGAAAAATTAAGTGCAAATACATATGGGTATACTAAAATTGGGTGTGTAATTTTTATTTATAATAATAATACATTTATACAAAAACGAGTTATAAAGGTAAGAAAATATGTTCTATTCCTACCTACTATAATAATATAAAGGCATTTTAGACTTTGACAAAAAGAACTTCCCGACATGCCGATATATACAAATTATTATTGTATATAATATAATATATACTATATAAGAGTGGTGCTGTCCATGCAGGATTTTCAAACCCTTTAAAATGTATATAGACGACTTGGAAAATATCGTAAAAATAAATTGAAAATATTTTAAACTCTCTCACCTGAAAACATTTTTTTTGGCATATCCCTAATAATAATATTATGTGGTATCGTTTAAACAAAATGGTCGACCGATAACAATACCCACGTTATATTTATAAGCCTACGTATATTGGACGCAAAAAAAAAAAACATTTATTTATTTTTATTACGAATTATCGTCGTATATATATGAAATACATAATATACGTCGGACGAACGAAAAACATTGTGTTTAAACGAATTAAGCGGGTCTGTAAATTAGAGCTCAATTACTATATATATATATATATATATATATATATATGTATATATATATATGTATATTATGATAATATGCGAAGTACTACATAATATCATATTATGTGTGTTTACATATTACGAGACGACGACAACGACAACGTTATATTTGAAAAAAAAAAAAAATTTTTTTTATTTTTTAAAAACGGTCGATAGAAAAAAAAAAAAACCTAGAAAAAAAACTTTTCAAACAACGCGCGCGTGATGCAATACCGTTGCTATATTTATACGTATAATAACGGAAATGCTACATATATATATATATATATATAGAGCGCGTTATATATTATCACGTAGTCGGTATAAAACTCGACCGTTTTTCGTATATATTTTTTTCTTCGTTATTATATCGTGTCGTTTACTAAAAGAAAAATATTCGTATATACATAACACATGATGTAGATGCGCAGTGACGTACGAAAAGTCTGGACCACGTGGTCATTCGGGAACTTAAAGTCCGGTCGGCCATGATCGGTAATTTTCTATGTACATTATGTACATTGTATATATATATAATTGTATATACGAACAGACGGTAGTTTATATACATAATATATATATATATATAATACGAATCGCCGGAGGGTCGACGGTCCGTTGATAATGTTATTATATCGGGTCGTCGAGAGTCGGCGGCGACGGCGAGAAAAATAATAATAATAATTGATCGCGAGAACTTACAACGGCCGCGCCGGGGGACGGCGAGAGTGGGTGGCGGGCGGCGGGGAGCGGCCGGATGAATCACACGCACGCCGGGCCCCGGTCGAAGGGGGGGGGGGTGGGGCGGGGGGCGTCGCGGAAGGGCGACCGGCACGCGTAAAATCAATACTTTATTCACACGCCGCCGCGGACCATAACGCGCGCCGCACCCACGTGGTCCGTGCCCGCCCAGCGACGACGACGACGACCGCGACGACCGCGACGACTAAATTATATATAATGCCTACTGTCGTACACGAACGGCGGTTAGGACCACGTGCCCGGCGAGCCGCCCGGGCGTTTGCGCGCTGTCCGAGTGAACTTGAAAACGCGCCGGCGGGCCGCTTTACCGCGTCGTCGAGCGCGCGCGCGAGCGACCGCGTCAGCGCCATGGCGACCGCGAACGCTCGCGACAACCCGTCGGCGGCGGCGGAGTGGAAAAATATAAACACCCGTCGTCGTCGCCGCCGTCGCCGTAGCCACCGCCACCGCCACCGCCGCCGCCGCCGCACAAGGTTCTTTACCCTTTAACCTTAGTCGGCGTGCGTAAACATCGGCTCTTTGACGAACGCTCGCTAGGGGTTTCCGGGCAAAGGTACAACGCCGCCTTACTCAAGCGTATATATATAAATATATACTTACATGTTTTTCCCGCCAAAGACTTTAACGGTTTTCGCGCGTTCCAGCCCGAAAACCGCCGACGCGCACACCTATATATTATTATTTATTATTGTTTATTCATTTATTTCCTCCTCTCCCCCCTCACCCCCCCCCCCGCCATTCGATTTTCATTAAATATGATGACGTATATTAATACTTATATAGGTGATAATATAATATACCGGATGAGCTTGGAGAAATATCGGAATCAGCAAAGTCAAAAACGGTATCCATTTTCGGAAACGCGGTTTTTCACTTAAATTATTTTTCGCCAAATTTAGGAGCATTAAATCTGGAAAGTATTTTATGGCGAAACTTCATGACAAACGCATAAACAAATAATAGTTTAAACCAGTGTACATTTTTAACATTTTAAGTAGGATTACGACTCTGAGAAGCATATTTCGTTAGGTAGTTAAACATTTTGCGTATATAAAATGGAGCCTGCAGCCCAAATTTGTTAAACAACATACAATATTCGTTGGATCAACTGTGACGAATTACGATTTGTTTTTGCCCGATTGCGAACATAATAATATGATCATGTAAATATGTAATAGGTACCTACCTATAATGTATAGATAATCTCAAAAATTCAAAATGTTTATTTATAATTTATAGACATGCACTTTGTTTACACACGCAAACCCTGAATTAAAGTTAGTATATGTGGTTTAGAATTGTATAATTTTAAATATTTTACTTTAATGCAGTCAGAAACATAATAACTAATAAAATACACATAGTTAATATCGATTAAAAATATAACTAATCAAAATACTTTAAATTTCTCACTATAGGCACTACCATAGTATTGTACACAGGATTTATATACAAATGAAAAAATATTGACTGTCAAGGAGGAGGGAATGGAATTATTTTCAATATCAATCAAAAAACTGCTGCAGTGAATAAAATAAATATTTAATATAGCAATGGACATTTTTTTTTTCTTTTTTTTTTTATGATCAATTTTAATTTCAATTTATAACCAGAGTTGCATAATATGCAGGAGGAGTAGCTACTAGGAGACTAACTAGTTATTTATATGGAACATTTAACATTTTACGTGTTTATCCAATTATCTAAATGTTCATCGGAGGGAAAAAATCAATCTACCCTTAAACTTAGAGACGCTCATAAAATAATATATAGTAGGTATATGTACTTATAGATATGTTATTGAAGTTTTTATTACTCTATACAATGTATATAGCTTATAGGTACATCAATCTTGAAGTGTGTATGTGTATGACGTATGCTCTCCCTACTCGATAAGGGAATAGCGTAATTGTATGTAAGTTGATTTGTAAAATTATATAATATAATTGACGAACTGTACAGCGTTATTATTATTATTTGCAGATATGTGCACTAAGGGTAAAAAAGAACTTAGTCATATACTCATAATTATTAAATTTTTTTTTTTTTTTTTTAGGGAAATTAATTGAAATTACAAAAATTTCCAACATCATAATAAATAATTAGTATAAAAATCGTACGTAAGACTTAAGTAATAATTACAAGAAACACTGCCTCTATATCGTTTCTCTAATTAATTCACATAATATGTGAATATTATTGTAATTGAATTATATTATAATTATTTTTTAAGCCAACATTACATAATCTTTGACAACATGATAATATATACGTATGTCGTATATATACTATAACATCCACACTATATATAATATCCACAACATTTACAATTTACAAAGGTATATTGGATTATTGTTTTTATTATATTTATAGTTTCATTATATTGAGTACTTCAAGAGCTAATAGTAAAACCCAATCCAAATTTCAACTATACCTACCAACTACAGATATCATGTTGTCAATCCTAACACCTAAATTTGAGACGGAAAATTGTTTTGATTATTTTACATAAGTTATAATAATACGAGTATGTTTGTTACAGTCTTATCCCCGAATTATTGACCAATATTGAATTTACACAAATTAACGAAAATAAAAACGGAATGTGAATATATGAACTTTAATTACTGAATATTTCTTGTATGTTGAAAGCGTAAATGCCATATTATTTTGCAATGAGAATAAAGAATATACAAACGAAAAGAAAAAAGGAAGAAAACAATTATTTGTATATTTATGTTGTAATTTTAATTATTTTAAATTATAAAAGTATTCGTGTGTTCATTGATCTCACTTTAATAAGTATAACGATAACGATAAAAAAACACTCCATCCATGATTTATCATAGGTTATTCAAAAATCATAAAAAACAATATACATAATATGTCTTATGATTATCATCGAGACACAAAGTAAATGATTAGCAATTAAATAAGACTATAGTTGCATTTTGTTTTCAATGGATTGCATAAATTCGATAAATCGCATATTCGCATATGTGATATATATAGCCATATTATATAGTGACACCTCTTTTAAAATCTTAAATCCATGCAAATGGTTTATGGAATGCATTAATACATGATTATTAGAACATTAGACACAAACATTTTTTTGATAACACAATACAAATTAAAATTAAACTTTAAATTATATTTACTAATTGTATGTCCCGTTAAAATATATGACTTAAGTATAAAAATAAAAACTAACCAAAGTAATTTATATGTTTGTTTGGCATAAGTATAATATTATATATTATGCAAGTGAATAAATAATATACCTATATCGCTGAATACCCGATGTCCCGATATCATAAAATACTTGGATCATTTTAAAACTTTTTACTCAAGTATAATATAATATATAAAAATGGTATACCTACTTATACTGCGGTACTTATGTTTTTATTACGCTGAACAGAAAATAGATATAATCAAGATATAATTCCTATGTAGGTATATGTCCACAGTCCATAATACGGTTATCTAGATTCTAGTAGATAACCATGGTTCACGCTAATACATAATATTACTTAAACATAATAACGACATTCCCCTATTTTTAATTAAAAAATGAAACAAATTAGTAAATTTTTTGTTATCGTTGATTGACATGAGCCCTTTCCCTTCTAACCTTTCTACTAACTGTATAGGAACCAATAAGCATTTTTATATTTTTTTATTATCCGTGTTGTGCACACTGTTGTCGGAAAAGCACGTGCACTCGGAAGTGTAGGTATTATGTATTATATTACGTACCAGGGCCGGCGGAAGGGCAATGCAATAACCGAAGCAGTTGCTTATAGGGCCCCGCGCCACTTGAAAAGTTTAAACATATATTTTATCGAGGACTATGAAGAAAAACACGGTATTTTTTTGTTTATTCCTTTTTACGCATAATTTTCGCCACAATATTATTCGAGGTATTTCTTCTTTCCTAACAGAACAAAGTTAGAAAATTTAGAGGCCCGAAAAATGAATTTGCTTTGGGCCCCACAATTCGTAGCGGCGTCCCTGTGTATGACTATGACCTATATTATATGTGCAAGTATAAAAATGTACGTGTAAACTGTATAAATATCTCCGTTTGAATCGAACGGCGTCGAGACATCTGCTCTGTAAAACTCGAATTTGACGAATTTCGGTTAAAAACGGCGGGAAATATTTTTGGCAGTGGCGGTAAAATTGCATTATTTACGCTGGACCGACGCAAGCTGAGTGAAAAAAAAAAAAAGAAGCAAACAGATATATATTTATATGTATATAATATATTTATATGTATGTATGTATATATATATATATATATAGGTACGCATTATGATGAAAAGAGATAGACGGAAAGAGAGAAAGAGAGAAGGAGAAAGAGAGAGAGAGAGAGAGAGAGAATATAAATGAATTATTGTCAGACGCATCAGTGGCGACACACACGAATATAACGTGCAGCTGTTCATCATCGTTTTCACTGAGGGCCACCTGGCCACCGTTTTCCATGTATCCGCTGCTGCTGCTGCCGCCGCCGTTACAAGTAGGCACCTCTAAGGTCTATATGGTTTTATTATTATTATTATTATTATTATTATTATTATTATTATATATACTATATTTTTTTCATCGTGTAATTTTATACGCGCGCCTCGTTGGTAGGTATATTATAAGCCCAACGGTTTTTTCCGCATTTGTTTTGTTTGTACACGGCATCGCACACCTTTTCCGTCCACCTATACACATAGGTGCATACCTATTAAAAATACCGTTATCTGTACGGATTTATTTGCCAAAGTCTTTATCGGCACATCGGTTTCATAACATAACGTACGTAATAATAATGGTGCAAATAATAGTTCCGAACGGTATAGTTCGTTCATATAATAATACCTCCTATACTATATGTGCCTACGCAGGATTTATCAAATATCTCATTTTTTGACTGCGGCATCAACATCACTACTACACTGTACACGACGACCGTATATACGATCCCATATCTCTTACCCGTCCGGTCAACGCCTGAAAGCTCTGAAGTTAACGTTATTGTTGAGATATATTAACGTTCTGTACGCACAATGCGAAGGGAAGAAACTATATCCATGTACCAATCCATCGCCCCGCGACAAAACATGCCATCGATTCCACCAAATCGGTTTTCTCTTCCATTTTTTTTTTTTTTTCTCGAAAGAATAAAACGTCAATGCGCTTTATTTATAGCCGCACTTAATTGCTATACTCGTGTATATATGGCGGGCAACTGAGGTATGCAATTATGAATGTCACACGTTTTTTAGGGTTGAACAATATCGAGGGGGTTGAACGATTTTCGATTGTTTACCCCTTATCGGTGGGTCGTGCGCATATATAGGAATTACTGACTTTTGATTTCAAAGTGTCGACCCGTACGCGTTTTCGATTAGGAAATATGACAGGGGGCGATTGCTATTCACAATAATACAACTCCTATTCGAAAATAGTTTAGCGGATTTATTGTTCATATAAAATATATTGAAAAAATAAACTCGTTTGTATAATATGTACCCACGCATTCAGATTTACGTCCACCAACTCAAATATTTTAACCGGACATATTATAATTATATATAACCCGACCGAATGCTAAAAAGTTACTTACGCAAACACGTACTTATTGATCATTATTTTAGTTTACTTTATCAATAATTACATAATATATATATATATATATACACTACACGTATAAATAATTTGTCATTTGTGTATACCTAAGTATTATTAAAAAGTCTGTGATTATTTTTTCAAAAGTGTCTCCGCATGTGAAGAAAGTACCAATATATTGATGAAAAATAGTTGAAAAAGACACTGTTCGATTTGAGAACTTTACCAAGCCATATTTACGCAAATAATTTACCGTCTACGAATGCGCCTGTAATTTAAAATATAAACATTTTTTTGACATAGTATGTCGGAACCAAACGGTTTTCGACTAAATTTAACCGTGAATCGTTTTTCGAATCATCGCGTTGATATACTATATAGGCTATATAGCGGTCCTGCGTAACTATTATATTATGTATACGATCGCTTTTGAAACAAAAGTACATCATATAGGTAGTAAGTCTATACCTACGCATAATTCGTGTTATTTCAAAAAATATTTGTTGCGACAAGAAAAAATGTAATTCATTACGAGAAAGAAAGGGTCAATGATTTGAGACCGTTACAATTCTCTTTCACACTGCCGTAATGTACACGACCCCTTTTTAGTTTTCACAGAGTCAAAAATAAAAATGCAGGCACTTACCTGTGTATACCCATATATCATATTCATCTCAATATAATAATATGAATAAGTGGGTTTCTTTAATCGAAAAAAAAAAAAAACAAATAACGAAGAAGAGTACGAAAACCAGTGTGTTATGGTATCGTCATTAGCATAAAATAGCGAACGGGTGAGAAAAAACACTACCCACGATTTAACTTGTCTCTCGCTCTTTCCTATAGATAGGTACATAATATAGTGGTCCTATAACGTGTTCCGAAAAGGGGTTGAATTTTTTTTCACGGACTCTATGAATGAAGCATCGTATTGTTATAATTTATTTCTGCCTCTAGGCGACATAATGATACGCGTCACGTGAGAACTGGTTTCCAATGTGTGTGTTTATAATACTGTATAATTTCCCTTTCGTTTATCAGCCAACGTCCCGAAATGTAGTCCAACTAGTTTAGGTGATATATATATATATATATTATAACGTACACATAACACGACGCGTCACTGTTTTATGTGGCTTGGAACATATTCGATTTTTCAAATTTGGACTCGGATATCATGCCATTTACATTGGAAATTGCTCACAAATCTACCAAAATATACATTAAGGCCCTTGCAAATACGTCAGTTTTAAAGGGTTATGCATAGGCAATTATTTTATCAAAATCGTATGAAAAATTAAAAAAAAAATTTAAAAGTAATTTTTTGAATAATTCTATTTTGGTAACATTTGTTATTGTTGCGCTATAATCAATAATTATTGAAAATACGTCTATAAAGACCAAAAAGTCTAACAAAATTAAAGGTACTTACGAAATTCCGATTTTAATTCGGAAAATGTATTAAGATTCAGTAAGTTCTTTACTAAAGAATGTTGGAAATAGATAATGTTTTTATATTATGTTTTATTTTCATATGAAGAAGGTTTGAAAATTAATACATTTCCAAAACATAAGTCCCCCTTTTAAAATGTTTAATTAAAAGTATATCATTTCTGATTTTCCAACATTCCCTAGTATGGAACTTACAGAGTTGAGAGTCTTAATATATTTTCAGATTTTAAATCGAAAAATTGTAAGTAGCCTTAATTTTGTCAGGCTTCTATAGGTCTAATCAATGAAGTAATACATCGCTTTCAACCTATATAAATATATAATTTGTTTTATACAGAATATATGCAATGAATACATTTTATATAGATACTTTTAAAAATTTTAATACAATGGCAGACACACGAGATGGAAACCTAATACGGGCGGGCGCCGCCTACACACAATGAGATACATCCTTTTTCCGGTTTGCGTCCGTTTTTCGAAACCTGCAAATGCTACCGTTTTATGATGATTGAACACTGAAAAAGGTAGGTTTTTTCAACTCAAGAAGATTTTTATTATTCCTAAAGTGGAACGTTCCCACACTTTATAATACAGATCCGACATATTCACAAATCATTTTATTTTTAGAATAGGTACAACTCTTGAAATCTGTCAAATAATACCGGCATATAGACTGCAGTGTAGTAAATGAATACGAAACAGATATGTAAGAAAATTGTCAACGATAACATAAATACGATGCATTTTTCATTTGTTTCTGAAAAATAATAACGTTTTTTTATGACGATTTGTTGTGGTTACGAGCAAATTTTTATTAGAAAAAATATCGAACAGAATATATAAAAATTTCAATTAAAATGGTGAATATTAATTTAAAGTGATTGACGATTGTGTAGTATATATTGTATTATCTAATAACCGTAAATAAGTATACCTAATATAATAATTTAAAAAAGCAAGTTTGATTTACCACTCATATACATATATATATATGTATATGAAACACATTTTACACGCTTTTCGCCAACTAGTAACATTTGAAATAATATTTTTGAAGGGCCCCGACGAAAAGATTTCTAAGAACATCGTGCGTCAAAATCAATTTATATTTACGCATAAATTACAGGAGATTCAAACGAATTTCGTAAAAGTCTTTCGGTCGTCGTCGTCGTCTTGAGGAATGTTTTATATTATTTCAGAACGCGTTTCCCAATGAATACGTCGTTGCGCACAATTCGTATATTATATCATATATACCTCTTACCCGACATGGATCAGGTATTATATTGTACATGGGTAGGTTCCCTACACTATCTCGTCATATCGTGTACAAAACATAATATTTAATATTACGAACATATTTTCTCGTCGTTATTTACTGTACGCACACTTATTTCGATAACAGTTTTTTTTTTTTTTTTTTTTTTTTATCTATTTCCCGCGTGTTTGACTTACGATATCGTGTCGACTATATATATATACTATATATATATATATATACATATATATATACACACACAAAAGTATATATATATATATATAGATATATATATACGAAAAGCGATGGCCAACGGCGGTGGTATATATCGTAAACATAATATTATATACGTAATAATATAGTGTCTTCGCAGCCATTCAAGTCTCCTGCGTACGTTACACTACGGTCGCAAGACCATTATATATGCTTTATCGTATAGGATTTGACAAAAAAAAAAAAAAAAAAAAAAAAAAAATCTGTATTTAGTAATTTTACATTTTACAATAACCATTCGGATATATAGGTATATGTGGTATATGGTATATAATATTCTATAGAAACAAACAAACACCGATGGTACATTTCGATGTTCGGAAATTATGTTCGTAATTTTATACGTATAACACTGTACACTATAAAATGTACATGGGCAAAAAAAAAAAATAAAAATAAAAAAAACGTTACGAATAAAAAAATTAGTCGCTGGCGAACGCCCTGCACGTTATTTATTTATTTTTATAAACGATCGTCTCGCTTATTGCCTTCACACGCGTAATACGCTTCGCGTGTACGTGTCATATGTGTGTACATGACAAATATAGGCTTATTTGGATGAATCATGTGTATATGTATATATTATAAAATATTATTATCATTATAAATGTTAACGTGTAATATGTATATGTACGTGTGATTGGAAAAGGGACGCAAGAGGGATGAGGTACACATAACGGCAGCAGTTTATATCGATCCAGTTTACCCCGAGCTTCCCCCCCCCCGGTCAGCACTCGTAATTTATAATATACAATACATATACATATATATATATATACACACATACACCACCCTGTATATATACAACGAATATTACGTACTTATATTACTAAATAATAATAATAATAATAAAATGAGTTCGCTAAAACTCGTTTTTCATTTTCATTTTTTTTTTTTTTCTATTAAACAAACGGTCGAGCATTCCGTGCGGACGGTTTGGCGTTCGCGAGCCGCCTTTAACGAACTTTAATTGAACCGCCTGCACACCGTTGTTCCCAGGTTCCCAACACAAATGGATTTGATTTGTTTTTTATTTTTATTATTATTATTATTTTGTCGCTTTTAATACGAAGCCTATTATATATATATATATATATACATAAATAATACACGTGATGTTCTTGACCTCAATTGCGCGCATAAATCAGACTGAATAAGATAGCTAAATATATAAATAACCATTTGATTATATTAACGTAGGAAAATGTTTAATCGTCCAACAATGCGAGTACAATCGTATTATACAGCCGTTAAAAAAGTTAAAACAATTAAAACTCCTAATGGCGAGGATTTCGCGTATCTATTGTTCACCATTATATTTCAGTTATCACGCTCGCGAAAACTGTATAGGTACTGTACATAATATGTATATGTGTGTGTGTGTGTATATATTGTAGTCGACAAATTCACGAAAACTCTGCAATTACATTAACCCGTTGATTTGATGCTCTGTATACAAATCATATACGCGAAATATAATAAAATATTGTGTGCAACTTAAAAGTGGTTAATGGACACGTTTGTTTTATTCCCGATATTCTTGTGGATCGCATTATCGTTACATATATTATATTTTCGTACGCGGCCAACTTTCAAGCCCTTCTTAAATTCACTGATAACGCGGTTAAACCGTCAACGTACATTCCATACGAATTACAACGCGAAGTTTCTAAAACCGAAGACCTGTACGCGCGTAGCCGTTCATTTAGGACCTATGCATGCAGTTTGCAGTTAAACGTCACGTATGTACGTATGTACTGCAGTATAGGTACACGTCGGAAATCCGGCAACCAGGCGGCGGCGGTGTTAAGTTACGGCATATATACTTCGCACGCGTGTGTGTGCGTGCGCGCGTAAATATATGTGTGTGTGTAATATACGAAAAGTTGTGTGCGTGCGTGCGTGTTGGTTAAAGAGACATTTTGAAAAGGATCGACAACATGGCCGCCGTCGCCGCTGCTGTATAATATACCGACAGCTGTTCTTACGTACACCGCCCTTTTGTATGTGTGTGTGTGTGTATGTGTGCGTGTGTGTGTGTGTGTGTGTATGTATGTGTATACGTGTATGCGTACGCGTATGTGTGTGTGTGTGTGCCGTACGGTCGTCGTGTGTGCATTATGTTGTACCCTGCGGGCCAGGGCTGCTCAGACCGAGCGCGCGAAACGGGCGCGTTTTCGCGAAACGGGAGTACTGCCGTATCCGGCTCGGCGGGAAGACCGGCGCGAAACGACCGTCGGCAAAAAATGGTTTTCGTTCGGATTACCGCGGCGGCCACGCGACCGGCAGACGCGCGCATTTTAGACACCCTTGGGCGCCCGCCGCAACCGCGGATCCCTGGGCGACAGCTGCCGCCGTTTTGTACCGGTGGCCGATGCCACTCCTCGACCCTCCGCCCGACGCCAAAGCCACGGTATTTCACCGGTGTACGTACAACAACGTGCGGTGCGTGCGTGCGTGCGTGCGTGCGTGCGTACAATACGTACGACGTGCCGTTTCGGTAAACCGTTCGATTACGTCGAGTGCGATGAAAACAATACGCGAAACGAAATATCAATTTTTGAGAAGAAAAAAATACGCACGCCCGTAACCATCCATACGCGTGTGTATACGGTGTTCCGGAGACCGCCGTCGATAATACATAATTAATATAATATTATACCTATGCTCGTACGTAACCGGCCTTGGACAAGGACGTCGGAACGGGTACGTCGAGAAGACGATTTGGGGACGTTATAATTAGGGTTCGCGTGCGCGTTATATAGCTGCACTCGTATATATATACGTATACGTGTATGTATGTATATAGCGGTATAGTGTAGTATGTATATATATACAGTGTCAGTTGTAGTACCGATCGTAGTAGTCGTAGTAGTGACAATCGTAACATATAATATATTATAGTAGTAGTAGTAGTAGTAGTAGTAGTAGTAGTAGTAAGTCCCCTTCGGGGGCCCGAGGGTTAAACGAGGGGCGGGGACAGACGACCACGCGACGATGTAGGCGCGTGGTCAGGAGGGACCTTTGAACAGATCGCCGACGCCGCCGCCGCCGCCGCCGCCGACGCGAGTCGCGATGTCCTTTCCCTCCGAGCCACCGCCAGAGGTTTGTGTACGTATACACGCGTGGTATTATGTTGTCTAGCCGCGGTATACATATTATATATTATATAGGTATATGTCCGCCACTGACCCTCGTCCAACTCGTCCATTTGACGAAACGTCCGACGACGCGGGGTTGTATTTTTTATTAATATACTATTATGTATTATTATTATTATTATTGTTGTTGTTGTTGTTGTTGTTGTTGTTGTTGTTATTTATATTCCATCCCGTCATGACGTATATAATATGAATCGCCAACGACGTGCGACCATAACGGAATTTGATCGATTCCCATATTGTTCATATATAAATAACAATACGCGTTTTGTATTTTTTACGGGTAAACGGCTATTTTTTTAAAAAATATTATATTATATGTGTGTGTGTGTGTTTTCAATTAATCGATTTTTTTTTTACCTATATTTTCATTACAAACAGCTGCTCTGCACACTGATACCGGGCATAATGTATCTATAAAATAGAACTAGTCATTTGGCCGATAGAACGCAATAAATTATTAGAAAATAATGGCGAAAACCGCAAAATAATATAAAACTATACGTCATGTCGATAGTATAATATAATAATTCTGCACTGCCAGTCCCTCATTAAATTCGTATTTTATTTCGGCGAGATATACCTTTTTATAACGCTATTATTTATACACATAACCGGAAATAATATATACTTAATTATATATATTGTTCAAAGAACAAGTTTTGTAAAAATTAATGTCATCGTCCGTCAATCGTCAATGTACACTACGAGGTGTAACTAAAAATTAAAAATATATACGTATACCTAAAATCTAAGTAGGCTAAATATAAAAATATGTAATAAAAAAATAAATAAATAGTTTATATCGATCGCAGGTCAATGAGTACATTATACTTTTATAGTGAAACAAACTTTATCGAAACCACCTGGGTTTTAATCGTAACTAATAAAAATAAAAAATTAAACCCACCTGGATTTGAACTATGTTATTATAAAAATGCTCATAATGTGCGTGTGACAACAATAGAATTACGTCCACCTGGAGTGTAATATATGTACATACAGCAAATAAAAGCATAAAACTCGCCTATATAACATCTATTGTATATTTATAAATATTCTCCGGGGGCATATACAAATCCTGCAAGTTTATTAAAAAAAAAAAAAATGTAAGCGCTTTTTATTTTTGTACTTTTATTTATTAACTGTAAACCGTATCGTCACCGGTTGACCGAGTTAAAAATGTATAATAACATATGTGTTCATTAAAATATTATATTATAATTTAGGTATATATGTGTATTAGGTATAATATATCGATAAATCCGAATTGGATATAATCTGTGTATATCTTGTATTAGATTATTACCGGTTTATTTCAAAGGATGTATCCGTAATGTACCTATATATGGAATTATCTCAAGGACTAATTCATTATCGTTTCACGTTTTATACCGATTATAGGGTAAAGGGTTATCCATACATTTAGTGGGTGAGACCATTTTCCTCCCCCGTCCATTTACCGCCAAATTTTTTTTTCGCCAATATATTGTATACTTAAGTACACTTAAAACGTATTTAACTCATAACGTTTAGCCGACATGGTGTTGTACAGCGGCGAATGAGGGATAGTTTCGATTTACACACTGTCCGTGTTCGGGTTTGGTTTATAGCCCAAAATAATAATATTTTTTTTTTTTGCGTATTTATATGGTCAGTGGAGGAAAATGAAATCTGCATTTTGGAGGGAAATGGCTACGACCCGTATAGGTCATATCGTTTACAATTTATTTCTAGAAACTGTATACTTATTAGATTTTTATTTCAATTTATTTATTCATTGAAATTACACATATTATACACATATATACCTATATACAATAATATAAAAATATTTTTTAAATATATATATATATATATATATATATATGCTGTAGCGCGAATATAAAGAATAAGATAATATACGAGTATATATATATAATAAGCGTAACTTTACTACCTACATATTATTTTTACCTAGATGTAATTTATAAGTTTATATCAAATTGAATCATTTTGGATGTCGGTGACCTATAAGTATATATAGGTAATAATAATTATCGCAAAAGAGCAAATTAAAATCATTGTTTAAGTTCTTATACGATATAATATTATAGTATACGCGTACCTATATCGTAAAAATGACTTGTTTATCTGTAAAAAAATAAAATCAACATCCAAATAAAATTGTATAATAGTACCTATACACACACACACACACACACAGAGTAGGTATTATTCGTAATTTTAAACTAATAGTAGTTTTTCAGCAGTTATAATAATTAAGATTGATTATAAAAACAAAACGGTACCTACTCGTTTTGTTTAAATAGATCGTCGAGCCTATTATATGCCGTTTTATAAAATAAATATGAGTTTAAAAAATTATGCGTGTCGCTTAAAAAAACAATCATAACGCACACGCACATCACTGCAAACAGTTGACGATATTGTAATAGGTAACGATTTATATACCAGCTATATTACACGGCGGGAAATTTATTAGCGTCAAACCGATATAATATCACGTTGAGATATGTGTGTATTTATACGGTTTTGAATGCGCGCGCGTTATAATAATATATTCGGTAAAATTATTATTTTTTACGTTCGCGTAATACGTAAACCGACCATATAATATCATTCGGTATATTATTATTATTATTATTATATAGGTAGTACATAATAATTTTTGGGTGCGACAGAGAGAGAGAGAGAGAGAGAGAAACGAAATGTCGTATAGCATTTTCGCGAATATTTTATATAAATACACGGGGGGTAGTCATCGGAACCAACGACGTACATATATATTTATATTACGTATGTATGGGATATATATTATAATCTTTGTCACCCTATCGGTGGTGGACGGGACGGGTCCGTGCGGCGGGGTGGCGAGAAGGGTGGGGGGGGGGGTTAGGTGCAATGGCGGTGGCGGCGGCGGCAGCGTATATAGCTCTCGTTTCACCCTATAACATTGACCTTCAACGGCGCAACGTTGCCAGATTGCCCGCGGACGTAATCTCCGCGCGCGTATTAGGTACACATACGGCCGTTTTAGTGTCTCCTATACCCGTCATCGTACAAATTACGTGACAAGTACGATATTATAATATTATTAACACGCCGAAAACCGCGAATACGTAGGTATACATCTTAGTGTCCGTCACAGGATTATGACGTATGTATATATATATATATATGGTAGGTATAGGTATGATATAGGTACGCATCGTTGTTAAGACCTCTTGTCTCTGGTCTCCTTTTCGGCCAAAACTCAGTTAAATACGGTCTCGGCATTATTACTCGGGTGTAATCCGTAGAAAGTATGTCATAAAAATGTGCACTGTCGATAAATAAAAATAAAAAACAGTATTAGAAAAAAGAAAAAAAGGCTTCGCGACCGGAAACGATGTCTCGTGTTCGTTTGCGGTCTGTGCTATAAGTGTGTGTGTGTGTGTGCGTGTGTGCGTTTCAGACACATGAGCGGTGTGCGACCCGTGCGGAAGTGCGGTCTCCTTGGTCTGCAGTATCATTGTCGGTTTTTAATGGCACACACGATGATGACGTCATACAATATCGTAAAGGGGTTTCCCTCATCCACCTCGTCGTATTGCGTGCACTTTGCCCGCGATATTAGATTTTCCATCATCCGTTCCCCTTCCGCGAGAAAAAAATTTCAAATACGATTTTTTTCTAAATTAACCAAGTACAGCTGTACCACGTACGTACGTACGTACATACCTACGCCGCGGCGTAGGCGTATATAAATAAATTATTATTATTATTACCTATTATTTATTATTTATTATCTGTTCTGTGTGTATATTTCGTATTGAAAAAATCATCGCAAGCCGCTACTAATGGTGGATGATGATAAATATTATCGCGATTGGGAGCACAGTAGATGAGTGGGGGGGGGGCGATCGAAAAAAAGCCGCCATGTTTCGAATTTGTTATTTCACAATTATACATGCATATAAGCGTTCATAGAGCAGGCCGCATAGGGGTGGGGACGACAATCCATATAGGAAAATAGCGAGCGCGCCGAGAAAAATGGCCGACATTTATATTGTTTGAATCGATCGTATGAAATTGCGTTCTGCGGTGTAATATCGCCACAGATAATCCCCTCGAATGATTTTTACGCCCCGTTTACTATATATTATATGTATACATTATCGATGTGTACGTTCTATAAAATTTAAAGTTTATAATATAAACGTGCGCGTATTATATACGACGACCAATTCCGCAGTATACTTATATAATATCAACATATTCAGTTGCAGCTGCGATTTGATTTTATAGATATTTTAAGCGTTTTTCTCTTTTTTTTTTTTTTTTTTTTTTTTTTTTTAATTAATTATGCAAATTTCTAACTAAAAGAATTCCTAAGCATTGTACCTATATGCGCCGTTGATTCAAGGGTGGCAAGACGGCCGATAAGGATCTGCTTTGAATCTCATGTATATACCTATATAATATCATATAGGCAGGTATACCCATATAGGCATGGCCGGTAGGTAGTAACATGCAGCGCAGACTGAACGACGAAATCGCGACTCTTCCCTTTTTTTTTGTCCGAGTAAAAATCTCGATATTCATGCACACCTTCGCACAGCGTGGGGCCTGCAGCCACCGACGGTTTCGGTTTTTTGACCAGTTTTGATGGGAACGAAGTAGGTATACGAATGTTCTACGAAGACAATATCATTCCGCGAACGCGGCCCGGTAGAAGGACGAGGAGAACAATATACCTATACTGTCAGTAGAAAAAAAATAAACATCTTAAACCATTTAAAACAATTTTAAATGACAGTTTAAGATTCGATCTCAGAAAACATTAAACGCGCAACGATATTTTTTTACTTTGTCGGAAAAACAAAAATAACCACCCCTAGGGAAAAAAAAAATGTTTTTGTTACAGTTAATACACTAAATCTGTGACTTGGCTTTTCTCTGCATCCGAGATAACGGTATATTTTATTGACGGCATATCAGCACGTACAATCAAAAAATATAGCACTTTAAAAAAAGTTTCAAGCTGATGGCAGTATCGCACGTGGTGTATATTAGTATATTATGTATTTTAATGTAGTAATATATATATATCTAATGTCTATATATTATATAGGTACACTGCCGTTTCAATAAAACAAATTGGATTTATGGATTCAAAAATATTACTTTTTTAAATTAATTATGCCATTTTATTAGTCATTGGATAAAAATATTATCGAAATATTATAGATATATTTATATATAGGTATATGTATAACGTATATGTATAACCTATAGCCGTTGAATTCGCATAAACTATATTTCTGTAATAAATGTTTACACATATAATGTAATCACATAGGTATATGTCTATATAATAAAGAAAACGAGGAAGATTTTTGTTCAGTATGGTAAAACAACAATAAAAAGAGAAACTTGTATACTTTTACACAATCTAATGGCGTAAATAGAGGAATGCATGCAATACGGCTACATTGAGACCCTAATGTCCAGGGAGTCTTTTCTATCGGTTTAAAACAGCAAAAAAAGATTTTGCAAAACAATGATTATTTTTTTTTTTGTCATTTTTTTGTTTGAAAATTAAATGAAAATAGTCAATAATAGTACCTATGTTGTTTTATTATTATACGAGTTCCTATCATTTAAATCAATGATTATACATGTACTTTTCGAATCTGGTCCAAACGAATGGTTTCGTGGTCGGCTCATAAAGAAGCTGAAATAGTCACAAAATACAACATTTTAATTACTTTTAAAGATAAGAGAACACAAATAACTAAAAAACACTTTGATGGGCTTACACAAGATCATACATTTTTATAATTCAAAATAATTATTTGTAACAAACGTTTTTTTTTGTGCAACAATAGATAGTATTATAACACATCAAATATACAGAACAGATTCTTAGGTCTTAGGAAGGTTTAAGATTTATTTTTATTTTTAACACCTAAAATAATAATAATTTCAACATATACAGAACTTGTAGACAAAACAATATTATTATCACAACAATATCGAAATGATTTATCTAAATCGTCACTGATTCAATTATTACACTGTGCAAGAATATTAAGAAACGAAATAGAAAGAATTAAAACTATAGATCATTTTCTGAATTATTAAAAGTAAAATATTACAACATGAACAATAGTTTCTTAGAAATATGTTCATTATTAACAGAGTTATAAAGTATTCGAGTAAAAGTATTTTAAATTTGGTATTCAAATACTTTTATATTTCATATTTGTGTTTTATTATTTTATTAGAAATCAAAGTGTCAAATCTCGCAGATTATAACGTTATGAAAAAATAAATATACATTTATATTATATAGTATGGTAAGCTATATTATGGTTTATTTCATAGATCAAAGTATGGTATACAATAGAAATAATTTACAATTTTGATTTTAAGAAAAATTTCAGAATGAAAATATTATGTTAAAGACTTTTTTTTGATTTTGAACATTTTTTTTTAAATGTAATAGGTAGCCATTTAGGTATCTTATAATTTATAAATTATAATAATATTAATAATTAATTTAAAAAAATTTTAATATTATATAAGTATTTATCTATCTACGTTGTATATATTATTACTTATGTACCTAATGTAATATTAATAAAATTAATATTAAGAATAATAATAAAAAAAAAAAAAACTCAAGTATTTGAAAATTATTTTAAATACGTTGGGTAAATAAGTATTTAAGTATTACTTTAGGTACTTTAAATGATTTTTTCGAGGCTATTTTATTTACTTATTCAAATACTTTTCAAGAGTATTCATTACAACACTACATGTAGATTATTAGATTTTTTTTCAACAATACCTATAACGAACGATACAGCTACGGTTGAATGGACATTTTTAATTTTACTGAAGGAATTGAATGGGGCAAAAACGACTGATTATATAGATACCGCGTTGTTAAACACAGAAGCCGAAGAAGAAAAACCGATAAACCTTTCGTATAGCTCATTGACATCTTTGGCTAATTAAAAAGCCGGAAGAGTGAAATTTTAACTTTTTTATATAATATAATTAAATATATATATATATATATATATATACACTTAATTATTTAATAACAATAAAAAAAAAACAATGAAAATGAATTATTATAAAAGTATATAATATGTACCTATAATTTTATTATTCTGCGTTTAAACTGCAGAATATACATATTATTATACATACCCTTTTAGATTTTCGCGTCGGGACCGAATATATGTGTTAGGTATATATATATATTCATAATAAATGAATACATTTCGAGCACGTTATGATGAGCTGACGACACATTTGAAAAGGATAAATTCATACGACTTTTTACGGATATCGATATACATAATATACATACGAGGAGACACGTAGGGGTTAACAATTTGTACGTCTGTTACCTGAGACGGGGGACGAGCACACGAGGGGGGAGGGCCGCCCGGGTAGCGATTTTCGCAGTCCCGAACCTTTGACAACCATCCGGCAATCGCCGCCGCTCGCCGCGTCTCACGAACGTGGCGAGCGGCAACGACGCTGACGATACGACGCGCGTATACACACACACACACACACACACACACACACACACATACACACACACACACACATACACCGATGATCGCGAGAGGGATGCGACGCGCGCGATGACTCATCGCTGCTGCCGCTACTTTTGCCCATGGTTCGCGTACACATACAAAAATACATAATATTATGTATATATATATATATATATATATATATATGTATATATGTATATATGTATATAGTCGACGCCATTACAGGGACTCCGTATCGATCCGATCGCCGTCCGCTTCCAAGTTTGCGCCCTCCGCTTGCACACACACCGCCCCACCCGATCGTCCAATGGCCAACGTTGATATACATTTTTTTTTTTTTTTTTTTTTTTTTTTTTTTTTTT
>JAIPRL010007827.1:0-22143 GCA_025469235.1 Pemphigus obesinymphae | reverse complement strand
ATTTACCCTATTTAGGAAGCGACTTATGGGAGATAAATTCCCTCAAACAAATCCTCATCAAGTAGGTAGGTATTATCTTTAGTCTCTCACCTCGTTTTTAGTCAATATTATTTCCGAAAAAATTGGGATATTTGTGACTATGACAATAAATATAAAATTATGTAAGATAGTATTGAAATAAAATATAAGCAGGAAAATGTTTGCGAGCGTAGCGAGCGGTTTTTTCCGTTATTTGGGCCAGTCAAAAATTTTGCCCCCCCCCTTTCAAAAACTGAAATGACGCCACTGTGGCTACGTCGAAAAATAGTTAAATATATATGTAAAATACCCTGTAATTTTTTTTTTTGGAAAATAAAACAAAGTTTAATTTTAAAAAATGTGGAAATTTTACTTTCTGGACGTGCCTATGGACCATGGACGTGTACATTGAATAAACGCTGTCTTTATTTACGAGTGGTTTCGTGTATTCACAGTATACAGTGTACACGCACCAACCGTGTGTAGACATTCGGTAGTTTAATCGTCTTATAGATTTTGTTACTCACAAGTTGTATCACGTCGTACATATTATATTATCTACATGAACATGATCGCCTGGGTATTTAGACAGTAGATGTGATTGTGGATATAGTAACAAATTATCCTCGACGAATAAGCAATACCTTGTAATACCTTGCATCTTAAAAAAAGTTAACTTTTTAGAAGACACATAATAAATGTGTTTTTTTAAATTGTTCACTAAATGATTTAATTTTTTTTATAAAAATGGTAGGTATTTGATTATTGTAATTTAGTATTTTGATGATATTGGTATTTAACATTTTTTGTAAGAGTTATGCTCGGTATTGTGTTAAGAATTTATATTGACTCAGTTTTGTATATTTGATTTAAGTTAATGTGGTGATTTAACAAAAAGTGATTTTAGTGTCCCTTGCATGCACCAGAGAAATGTTTAAATTGTAAAATAAACCATCACAAATGTATGAAAATTAGTAATAGTAGTACACCGTGTGTTATACACTTTAATGTGGATTTAGAAATGTTTTCTTTATTTTTTGTCCAGACATCAACCAAATGTATAAACTATCCATGTTATAAAAACATTTGAATTATTTGATAGTGCAGTCATAAATTAAAAGGTATTGAACGATTAATTATTAGGTAGATACATTAATATTTGTATGCATTTGTTTTATTTTTTCTTCATAAGTTTCGATAAATTTAATTTAGAGAAATTAATCCCTACTGAAACTAATATAGATTTGTGAATTTGAGTATGGTAAATAATATCGATCTAGTATACCAATATATATATTATGCTGTATGCAATATATTTTGATACTTTGTTATTTACATATCGGTATTTTTTATTTTATATATTAAATTATTATTTATTCGTCCAAGTAATGTTTGCAAATTAATTAAATTAATACACAATATTCACTGAATTCGTACATTTCCATGAAATAAATTACAAGTGTAATTTTTGTATTTCTTATGATTTCATGACTATTAACCTTACTAAATAACAAATGCAATATAGTATACCTATGATAAATTTATTATTATATTAATAAACGTGTATATTTTTACGATTTTGCTGTTCTTAACAATAAAACGACAATGTGTATACTCAACCGGCGTATATTTTATATTTTTCCAACATAATTGATTATTATTTAGTAGGTTATAATTATTTTTAAACCATAAAAATATATATATAAGTATACTTACAGTTTTACGACATTATTCACCTTGTGACTTGCGCCTTATAGTATGCTAGATGGCTGATAGATTTCTAAAAAAAAAAAAAAAATGGATTTTAATTACTGGATATTTTTTAAAGGCTTCCTTAGTGAACGATGATAAATATTGTGTACCAATTTACACATTTGTAAACATTTATGTAAATTCAGATCGTTGATATAATGGGCACCTATACAACAAACTACTCGCTAAAATAATAACAGATACAAAACGATCTTAATATTGAATATTTATGCTAGAATCTTGGAATTTATACCAAATATTTACTATTGCACTATGTATACTGACGTTGTATTTGAGCTTGGCTCAGAATCGTTTTATCGAAAGAAAAGATTTATCATTGCTATTAAATTCAATGTATCCACCATCAGTAGTCTACCCCAACAAGGACTACCACGTACTACTGATTGACTTTTTTTTTATAACTTATGCTAAAACGGGTATTTTTTTGCATAATTAGTATTATAAATTGTATTTGTTATTTACTTATGCAATTTAAATTATTTTTTATTTTTTCATTCACAGCCTAATGATAAAATGACTTCGGCAAAAAATTAAAACGGTTTGTCGAACAATTTTCAGAGTTTTCAAAACTACTATCTTTGACCCCTCCGTACGCAACTACACATACGTATTCGGTGTATACGTACTTACACGGCATAACTACTTATTTATTATTCTAAGCGTAGGGAGGGAATTGTTGATTTTACAATGATGTCTAATTGTTTATTTTTCTGTAAGTAAATTTTAAAACGATCCGAGGAGGAGCTTTAACGTTAGGAAATCGTCTCTAGATGATACCCCAAACATTGCCTTGTTTGACTTTTCCAGTTGTTTCCTTAGGGCAGGAGAAAAAGCTCCTTCTACACGGTGTGTAATGACATTTTAGATTCAAGCGATTACAATTGGCCAATATTATAATGTCATTAATTAATATTGTATTATATTTGTTGGCTACTATAGATTGCGATTTCTGAGTTATTGTCATTTAACAAATCTAGCTAAATTGGAATGTATATTCGGATAATGAGTATGTACTGAAATAATATAACAAAATATAGGGACATTATAGAATTTTTAAATTTTTATTTGTAATATTTATGTATAGGTACTCATAGGTATATCACACAGAGCTCCACTCAGAATAGTTTTGTCGAAAGATTTCATTCCTTACTGACAGTTTTTTTTTTTTAAGGGGGAAGTAAACAAGTGGGTTTCAATTTTCATTCAATTCGAAAAATAGTAATAAAATTAAATATATAGATGAACATAATAATAATATTCATACTATTTGTCACAATGTATTTGTAAGGTAATATAAATTAAAACCCCACACAAAACCGGGCATGACGGTTATTGTAGTGTATTTAAAATACATTTTAAAAAGCAGTTTTCAGATAGCAAAATAATTTTATAATTTATATTTTAAAGAGATAATTTTTAACTCCCCCCCCCCAAAAAAAAAAAAAATTAATATTACACCGTTTAGAAACGTATTAATTGAATCCAATGGCTTACAAATACGAAAATAATAATAATAATAATACTTATTCCAGTTCACGGATCGTAGGAACTATTGAGTATCTTTCTCTACGTATATTTTAGTGTTTCCCTGCAGGATTTTTAATTTTTTTTAAAACTATAGAAATTCTTTCCTTGTTCGGGTATATGTATATAGATAGTTATATACTTATTTAATATATTATATATGCCTACCAATACCTACTATAACAACTATTATGTACATTTTATATAGTCTATATACAGTATATATAGTATATTATATTGTACGATTTCTCCTACATATATCCTACTAGGTACTTGTTTCGACATCTTGTAAAGTGTTATTCCATCGTAAGCATCCTCCCCCCTACATTATAATATTGAAAATTCCGTTTATAAAATATATTTATATATGGGATGATACGTTTATATATTGTTCAGTGTATTTTTTTTTTTCATCATTACCATTTATGGATGTAAGTTTATAAATAGGTATATATAATCTATATGATTCGTAATGATGTGTATTTTTTCTTTCAAAATGGAATTTTAACGATTGTTATTGTACTTCAAACCTTTCAGAAACTTATACATACACACAACAAAAAATAATAAAAATCGTATTGTGCGTGTACCAATATTCCTATGAAATTTGCGATATTTTTGTATTTTATAATGTGGAAAAAATTTAAAACTATAATAACTTAAAAAAAAAAAAACAATTATTATAATTTTATAATATTTGTTGACCGGAAATTTAACTAGGTCATTTACACCATTTATATTGAATTATGGTATAACCTTAAAGAATGTTTTCATATAATTTGCAAGACAAAAATATACATTTGTAAGCGAATATTTATCATGATGGTTATAATATATACCTCATTTTAGAATCAATAAAATTCGTCATATTTGCAACTCGAAATATGATACTTAGAGTATTTCCAATAGTTTCTACCGAAAAAGTAGGAAAGCTTTTCTATATTATGTTTCGTTTATTTATTTATTTATTTTTTTTCGTTCAGGGGTGCTGGAAAAACTTTCTACAGCCACTAAATGTTTTTTGCTGAACACGGAAAACATTAATATTTTTATGATAAATGGTTTAAAATATTTTTATCGGTCTAACTAAATACCAACTGAATTATACCATTACATTGAGAGTATTGAACATATTTATTCGGCATTTTTTCAATTAATTAGACAATCAATGGTTATTATAATTAAATTTTATGGTTAGTAAAGCATTTAACCATAACAGATGGTTTTAACAATAGGTGCTTCTAAAAAAGAGTAGTGCAAAATGTGTTCATATAATATATTAAACTACTTAACGTATGGTTAAGTCAATCTTGAATATATGATTGAATATTTGATTAATTTGATAAGAATAATTCCAAGCAATAAAAAGATTACAAATACTCTATTAGTCTATTACATAGGTATCTACAGTGTAAATTGTCATCAGTTTTAGATATACGCTTTACTTTATATTCCCTTTAATTAACAATTAAAATTTGTAAATATATTATCGTACCTATATTCTTATAGTTAGATTTTTATATTCAAATAGGTATCTGCAGTGTTTTAAGTTTTTATAAGTATTCCAAAATGTATTTTTAAGTTATAGCCGATTAATTTGTACGTATCGTATTAAACGATTTTTCGATATTCGAAAACATCATTCAACAATTTAAAGGCGAGTTTCATTATTTTGAAATTATATAATATTATTAAATAGGTAAGTATGTATTGCTTGTATTAACATTAAATTTTCTAAAAAAAGCTAGTCATTAAAAGGAGGAAGTATTTCACTCGTTGGGTAGGCATGTAGGATACTGGTGGTGGGTTATATATTAAATTTGAGAGGAGTGATGAATAATTTCTTTCTATACCTATAACGATTCTAAGCGAAGTTTTGCTGTATATAAAATGAACATTACTATTAGAATTTATATAGGTAGTAAAAAAATCGACATTAATACATACACTGTACTATAATAAATACTTGGTGTAAATTTCAAGTTTCTGGTATTTTAATTTTCCAATTTATAATAATTTTCTGTATTTTTTTTTTATACCTAGTTATGATTATTATATATCACCTATATACAAGTAGTCGGTAACATTGACTATAGTTTATTTGTTATTTTCTAATTTATAATAACTTTTAGTATTATTCGTGTTATAAAATGTAGTTTTTCATTAAAGTTTTGAAAACTACCAAGAAAATCAAAAAATTATCTTTATAAAGTACCAACTGGAACAAATTTCCTGTTAAAAACCTCTATACTAGAAAATTTTTACTTTACTCCTTTTGCTTGAAAAAGTGTATATATATACCTACACAAATAATAATAATCATTACATTTGTCTCTATGCTCAGAATCTATCATTATTTTTGATTTGTTTTACATTATGAATATCTACCTACTTTTTAAATAATATCCAGTGTTCGAAACGTTCACTTAAAAATTGAATTCGTTCGGGTTCACGCTCAATATGTAAAAAATTAACTCGTTCATGTTCACGTATCACGTTCAAATTTATTTAAAAAAAGCACGTCATCTACACTCACGTTGTTTAAAAAAAAATGTACTAGTTCATATGGTTGTTCATTTTAATTAATCAATAATTATTAACAAAATGTAAATTTTTCCTGTATAATATATACTGAAAAATTATTGATTAATAGAAACTATCGTTTTCATTTTATAGCGGACCCAAGGAAATTATACTTTTGAGTATTATATATAATCTCATGAGGTTAATAGTGAAATTTTAATATATTTTAATTTAATTTGAACGGCCTGAAAATCGTTAAAAATACGAACGTCTTTCACGTTCACGTTCTATTTGACAGAAACGAGTGTCGTTTACAAAATATGAACGACGTTCTTTCCAAACATCGATATTATTTATTATACATATTTATAAATTATTTTAGAGAAAGAAATCGAATCATTATTCAATACTCTTATATAAACTATCTAATTATGTGTATATTGTATATATTTGTAATTTTATTAATCGGTGTGTGGCATTTGCTAGATTGCAAATTCTGGTTGAATACTATTAATATTTCAAATGTATATAAATGCGTTTTAAAAATTTATATTATTATTATTTTGGATTTAAATTTAAACATAAATCATTGCATTCGAAAATCCATTCTCGTCGATTGTCTGTGTCGGTACATTGAGTGTCGGTCGATTTCCCAGATCCGGTTTTTTTCATACGCTTTTATCAAACAAATTAAAAATTTAAAAAAAATGATTCATGTAAAGTACCAAATAGATACAATTTGCTACCGTAAAATAGTGAAGCATGTATAATGATCGGATTACTCCTTCCGAATATTTGAGAGAGAGGTAAATTTCCAATATTTTATTTATAGGTAGTAAATATATTCCTTTAGGGTATGCGCTACCTGAAATATCTGATTTTCAAAAGTTGCACTCTGCAACAGCTATATTTTGTTATCCTATGATGGATTTATATATTTTAATGTTATAATGATAATACCTACATAATTGTATGTAAAATTTAAAAAAATAAAACAAATAAAAACAAAACCATTTTTTAGATTTATACATGATTTTTCATATAATATTTTCAACCCAGTTTCGTTACACATGCTCTCTGAATATTGATATCATCATATCTTTTTTGGGGATGGGGTTGGGTAAGGGGTGAAATGAGGGATTAATCATCAAATTAATTATGACAAGTCGTCTAAGCTTCTCGATATCCGCTTATGTGTAACACCAATAATAATTTGTGGATTGTATATACCTATAGGTATGACGTTATGAAGGGCGATATATTATGTGATGTAATAACGTAAAAGAGATAAATCTGTCAGGCTCAAATGTTTCAGTACAATAAAAGTGTTTTTGTTTTTAAAAAATTTTATCTTGTATGAATTATTGTATATTTGTTTTGAATTGATGGATTGGGTTTTAGTTTTGCGTATAATATAATTAATTCAAGGTCGAAAGTTAATACGGAGGAATCGTAAATATTTGACAAAATATCCATATATCAGCATAAAATGGAGATTTTAAGTCTTACAATTAGTCGGTTCCAATCAGATTAAGAAGAACTGGTTTTAGAACAGGTTATTACATGAAATTTTAAATCATCCACAGGAACCTAATATTGTAGTTATTTAAAAAAACCTCTAAAGGACCTGGAACCCTATTGATCCTTAATTATTATAATCTTATAATTAAATACTTAGTTATAATTTGGGGAAATTTAAATTATATTTAAAAACATTTTATAATCGGAACTCGAATCAAAGTATTTATTATTTTTTTTTATAAATCCGAAACCGAAAAATACGATTAAACAATTACCTACTCACAATATTGACATGAAAGAGAGAAAATATTTTATATGGGCCATATAATATGAGGATACATATCAATTGTGGAATTTCGATAAACTTGGTCCACCTAAAATAGATCATCAAAATTATTTTCATTATAAAGTTAATAATGCAAATAGTTTTGGTAGGCACCTTCAGTAAACAATTGAAAAATACTGTTCGTGAAAACTGTTCATACCTTATTGTTTGTGTATTGTTATTTGATATAATAAGGTTTACCAAAGAATAATGTAAAATATATGTATATATATATATATACAAATATATATTTTGACTATTAAACAAAAACGTTTGCATTTGCTATTAATTTTGTCATAGGTAAATATAATGATAAATATAAAATATATATCAACGATACATAACATTTTCTTTAACTTTATCTATTAGGTAACCTGATATTTATAATATAATATAATACACGTATAGGCAATATATTTGATATAATTTATCTAAATATATATGGGGACTTTATAACTAAACAAATTAATCTTATATGTTATTTTCTTAAAATATTCTGTATGTTATTATTATCCTCATTATTTTATTTATATTATTTCAGTCAGAAACGTCCAAAAAATAATTAGAATCTATTAAAATATCGTTATCTATAGTCTATAATATTATGACCATGATTAATAAAATCTTATAAAACTACGGACGGGATGGCTAGAAATTGATTTTGAAAAAAAAGGCATTTTACTTTTGGAAATTTACTAATTTGATAACTTTTATCATATGAAAATAATGTATAATATGAAAAAATAATTTTCAAATATTCTATAGTTAAGAACCTACAGAATCTTATTAGGTTTTTAAAATTAATATTGGAACATTGTCAATTTGTCATGTCTAAATCGTTGTATGAAAAAATAAAACATTTTTTTTTTTTTTTTTAATTTAATCACTGAGACATTTAAATGCACATGTGGACTTGTGGGCAACACAGTGATAGCTTATGTGTGATATACATACTAATGATATTTAGATATTGATACTAATGATCATGGTTAATAATTTTCTAAAAACTATGGACGGATTCCAAACTCTTAAAATCGATATTTAATGACACACCTGTTTCTATACTATTTCTTTTTTATTCTAATTTTGATGTTGTTAATAATATTATAATATTTTATTCATACTTATTATTTTGAAGCCGACTATTTATATACCTATTTATATATATATTATATTTAATTTCGATAGTTTGTTTGTCCGAGAGCAATATAAATTCGTACAGTTCAAATGATCGACACTAAATTTTGCATACATATTCTTCGTTTTCCGAAGCAGAATATAGTAAAATTTTGAAAAAATCTATAGCCATAAAAAATTTGTATTATAGTAAAAAACATTTCCAAACAGAAAAATGGCTATAATATTTTGTTAATTTTCCATTAACTATGATTGTTATTAAGATTTGCATATGTAATATACTAACTACTGTATTAAAAAGAAAAAAAGCATTTTTTTTTAAATTGGAGAGGTCCATGCACATTATGTGTGACCGGTACGATTGCTCGAAGCTTTGCAGAAAAAGTGTGGCATTAACAACAATATTATAGGGAAATTTAAATGAAAAACATTTAACGAGCAAAAACAAAACAAATTTGGGGGGCTCTACGTTTGTAATTTATATAGGGTCTCGCGTTTCGTAGTACCTACACTGTCCATATACTTCCACTGAATTAAATATATCTGTGATTTCAATAAAAATATAGATTAATTTAATAATATGGTTGTTAATATACGTCCAATACAATGTTTGTTGAATTAACAGTAAAATAACTAAACATATTATTAATTTAACAATATCTTTTGTCAATATGTTGGGTAAAATTGTCCAATTGAATACAAATTTATTTGAATTAACAAATATTTTATTAATTCAATTATAAATATTTTGTGTTCATTTCTTTCTTTCTTCTTCGTAGAATAAACGCTCATTTGTTAAACAAAATATTTAATTTAAACAGAATATTTTTTAAATTTAATAACATATTTTATTATAATAATAAAATCTATTCATTGTACAAATTATTTTTATTAAATTATAACTTTTATATTTTGTGAAATTTACAAAATGAATTTGTTATTGTAAACACATTTTTTATTAATTTAACAATATATACATTAAAATAATAAAAGTTGTACTATTTCGACAAATATTCGTTTGTTAAAATTTGATTATTGCATATTTTTAATTCTATCAATGATATTTGGTCGAGTGTCCGTAGTGTCTGAAGAACGTTATTAAAATTTACGCTTTAGGGCGGGAAAATATTGTGAATATCGAACACGGACCCTTTGTACGGTAAAAATTTATCCAACATTGTTTTTGACGTTTTAATATGCACATTTTAAAATATAATAATTATTATAGTCACTACTCATATATCATTGAAATCGTGGATTTCGCCTGTCATAACCGTTTATAAGTTTCAATTAGAGTTAAAAGTACAACTTTACTATGGTAAATAGTTGAATCACTGGTTATTTTAGGTTACATGTATACTAATTACGTTCCAGATTTTCCACAATACAAATAGGTACAATAATTTTCGCGCACGTTTATAGGTGCAATCATTTTTATATTACAATTATTAGTTCTACCGTTATATTTATTGTAATTTATTTTCATCTGTATTTTTCATATAAACTTTTTTTTTACTTTTAATGGAAAGAAATATAATTAACTTCTTACTTATTTCAAGCGCCATGCGCTCACTCCTCAGAGGGAGACCGGGGCAAGTTGACCACCTTAAAGTTTCAACAACTGTCCTACTATAACCAGTGGATAAAAACACTTAAAATTTTACACAAATATTCTTTAGTATACTATGCGTAATTGGTAAATTTTTATTTTCTTAATATTTAGTATTTTTTCATTTATTCATAATCTTAGTAGATTAACCAATTTCGTCAACTTGTCCCGGCTTCGAGGCAAGTTGACATTTCAATGAGGCAAGTTGACATCGTACATTTCCTTTAATGAAGAAATGAAAATTTTATAATACAGTAATTTATAAATACTTTATTTAATGTTAGATAAAATGAAATTAAAACAAATATTTAATCTTTATGAAAAAAAAAAAAAAACATTTAACCAATTAAAACAAAATTAAACATGCATTATATAAAAAAAAAAATTTTTGTGAAAAAAAACCTTAATATCTAGGTACAAACTTGACCAGATAAAACAAAATAAAACATACACTATTATATATTACGATCTCCTATCCGTCTTTATTACATAATTTCTAACCATATTGTCCTAATAGCTACATAAATCATAATGTTACATTTTATTACAAAATCTTAGACAGATTCGTCAACTTGCTCCAATTAACATTTATTAGGAAATTTTAAATTACAAGTATTAAATATTAAATCAAACAAAATAAATATACCATCATAATATTGCTAACAACTACCACTAACTATATTTACAACAATAATAAGGTTGACTCATGTCATATTTTGTAGAGACCTTACTGAATACGGCTGTAAAATTTTAATTTTGATAGAGTAAACAAAAAAGTGATAACATAGGTGCGATTGTTATCAGATACTTGTGATTAACAATATAATTTATATCAATATATTGATATGTTCTTAAATTGTTATAAAAATTAGTGGTAGATGTCGTAATAAATCGTTAAGACCAAATTCGTCAACTCGCCCCACACGTCAACATGCCCCGGTCACCCCTACTGTATAGACATTTATAAAATTTATAATTTTCATAATATAATAAAAATAAATAAAGATAAACATACTTATCTTATTTCAAATTAATTAACTATAGTAAATAATATGAAAATATATTTGATTGTATAATATACGATTTATTTGTATAAAATCGAATATATTTCGCAATACGATTACTGCATCAGAGTCTACCTACTTTTGAATGTTGAAATACGTGTATGAACTTTGAAATATCTATTGAAAACCGTTTTAAAAAATAATTTGTAATATTACAAATCCACCATTACGCGCCACCATATATATATATAATATATACTACGATATATACATGTATTAATCATAGTGTATTATAATAAATTCTAAAACGTGAGATATATTATGATTATCTACTTTGTGCATGTTTAACTTGTGTTTTTTTTTTCATTTTTAATATCAGAGTAAATTGCCTTATACTATCAAAACTAAGGACGAGAACATTATCTGTGTTCGACCGTAGTTTTTATGGAAATTTAAATTTAAAAAAGACAAATTATTATGAAAAATCATAGTGTTTATTCAAATTACGTATATAACGGTTTTACGTCTTACGATTCTATCAAAAAATTAATTTAAAATATATCAGATAACTTTATTAAGAATAACAAACGGGGATAGGTACTATTAGTTTGTCATAATTAATAATCATTATTATAACAGGTAGTAATGAGTCATATGACTATCATGACTCATGAAGTACATTAAAAAATAGTATCTATCATAAACATGGTGGTCTCGCAGAATTTACGAGACATTCAAGAACCATTACAGCGAATCGAAACATTAAAATAAAAACATATTTTTTCAATGGAATAAAAAAAACCGATAGGCCACCAATGATAACAATAAAGACGGATTTAATTAATAATATTTATAAATATATTATTTATTAAAGATTTTTTATATAAAATATCAATGGTTTTAATGTACAAATTATCATCTATTAATTGGGTTTTAATAAGAATATTGAATAACACCAATGAATAATAATTGTATTAACATAGACGTACGACTCAATTTATGCAATAAGTAATACACATTTTGCTATTCTTCTTTGCAATAAATTTCATCCGATCTCGATGAGGAGTTTGTAGATTTTTTTTTATGCCAAGAAACCATTACTCTATCCATAACGATTTCGTTATTTATTCGACGAACGCAATTAATTTGGAACAAAACCATTTGACGGTCTATAGGTATATGTAATTATGACTACAGTACACTGAAGAACCGATCCCTTGGATAATCGCCATAAACTATGATAATAGTAATATTTTGCGCAGTGATAATATCTTTGAATTCTTTCGTATATACCTCTATATATTATATAGTGTGATAAATTAAGGAGTTGGCAGTGAACCTCAAAAACAAAAAAATTTAATTTAATTCCTTTTTTCCTCTTAAAAAAAAAAAAAAATTCGGAAAGTGGATTTAAGCAATAAAATTATAATACTACAAATAATATTTAAACGATTTGTTTATAGCTTACTATATTTAGGTATAGATACCTATAACTAAGAACACGAATAAATATTTTAAATATTGATATTGATAGCCATGAAAACGAGTGCAGATGGATTTATGGATATTAGGAAAAACAATGTCTTGGAATGCGTTACATTTCCCAATTTCTGTTTCCTTATAGTAGGTAACACATTACCTGTATGGCTGTATCACTAACTCGTAATTTTAAGGATGGCCGATGTTAAATCAACAATCTACTAACTATGACAATGAATCGATAAGACAGATGGAGAGACATATAATACGGACGTGGATATAATGTGTCAAAACCTTATGTTCAAAACTCTAAAATGTAATAAATATTGAAGTAAATATAGAGTTGAACCACATACGTTTGAGTCTAAAAAGTAAAATTTAAAACTAAAAAGATTTCTAAGTTATACCTAAAAACTTTCGTATAAATTCTTCGCATAAATTATATCGAACATTCAAATCGTACATTTTTGAATTCAATAAATCGAACCCATAAATAAAATTTATAAGAAAAATCGATAAAAAATTGGACTATCAAAATTGAAGGTTAGTACTTTTGCCTTTTTTTTATATATATATATATATATTTGTATAAAAGCTTTTGGGTAGATTTCAAAATAACCTTATATTATAGTCCTCAATTTATTTTGAATACCTTATGGGTATTTATTTACAGACAGTCCAAACATTTATAGTTCAGAAAATTAAAGTTATAATAAATATTGAATGTAGGATATTGAGGTTAAAATTAAAGTAGAACTTTGGCAAAAAAAAAAAACCGCTATCGATTGGGAATGGGAAGAAGCGATCATTTATAATTTAGGGGTAATTTTTCATTTTATACGAGGAGAAAATTTAATTTTCTATGGTCTGAGCAGAAAATGTCCCGATACTATAAATATAATGTTTTTTTTAAACGTTAACTTTTTAGATCCCAAAGTTCCCTAAAACATATATTATTGAATGGATCATTATATTTTTACTTTATAGAAATGTCTTAGAAAAATTATATTTATCGTTTTTCTATATGGGATACAACATTAAACTAATTTGGAAAGTCCACACTGCGAGCGTGCTGAATTCCCAGTTTCTAAATGTATTATAAACAATAATCTAAAAAAAAATTTATAAAACAAAACGAATAATATCCATAATTCTAGTAACCAAATCGACAATGTTCATCGTAACCGTGTTAGGTATACATAGCTAGTATACGATAATTATTGGAATAATATGTATCTCCTTGGTAACCAAATAAATACACTCGAACCATATAGCAGGGACGGGAACCGTGACAAAATATCGGTTTTGGTTCATTGAATATGAAAATTTTGGTTTGGGTTCTGATTCCGGTTTATTGATTTGAAACCGTATACATAATTTTGGGAATTATGATTTGAATAAAATTAACGCCATTACTGAAGAAATACTCACGAGTGGTTCAATACATTCACCCCGTTGTATTAATAGTTATTTATAGTCTGTACGCTAATCATTATCTAATTTGTGGGAAACTTTGATAGTAGATTATGATTAATAATTACCAAACTTCTTACCTACCGATCGTAAGTTATCGTTACGGTGATTCTTGACTTACTTTAACTGCAACAGTGCAGGTTTTGGTAGTTTAATCAAGTCCGGATTAAGACGTTTCGATGAACGAAGGCGACAACGTTTTTCATAATTAACACTATGCATTTTATACTTATTCTGAGCTTATTAGTGTTTCTAATTTATAGTTTTTTAATTAAATATAACAAACACATTATGTTTTTTTTTTTTTTTTTGTTAATTACGTAAATAATAAATTCAATTTCGGACTACGGTTCTATAAACAGATAAGCAGTAGCTAAAATTTAAATTTTGTTATTTGCGTTCTAATAAAAAATGTGTTTAAATATATTTAATTAAAAAAAAAATATTAATAAGCTAGGAATAAGTATAAAAAGTATAATGCAAATTATGAAGTAAGCATGTAATAGTAATTTAATGTAAATATTAAATATTCAATACCTATAATTAATTTAATGGATACAGAGTATAACAATATTTTATATTTTCTTATGCAATTATAAAGCAATACATATAAATGAGTTAGTTGAATAGGTATATATCGGAAATCAGTCTAGGACTCGGATTGTTGATCGTTTTTAAAAATATTGTGGGGAATCTATTAGACTAGTGGTTTTCAACCGGGGTGACATAGACCCAGTGTAGGGATGACACGAAATCCTCGGGGAAAAGAAATAAATATAAGAAAATTAAAAATTTTTTTGAATAAAATTATGTGATTGCCGCCGTCTTGTAATCGACACTAACGTCAGAACAACACAATATTTCCTCTCTGCCACTCACTCTTTAACAGTACCACTGCTGATAAATTTTCAGTTAGTCAGTTAGTCTACAATCCCATTGCCAACTACATCAAAGGAAAGCCCCTGAAACGAAGAATTTTTGACCAAATTTATGAATGGATGCTGGATTCACAAACTTGTTGTACCATTCCACCGACAAACTTTCAGGACAAAATCTCCGTGTGGTATGCAAATTGGGATCAAGGGGACACAGTTATATTTCCACTATTTACAGGGAAACTCCAATACCACCGTTCTGGAAGCGATTAGAAGTTACTTATACGGGCTTTAGAAATGTTTTTTAAAATACTATTTCCCAGACTTGAACGTAGAACAGTTTGACTGGGTTCGGAACTCTTTTACTCTTTTACTTCCCATCGTGCAAACAGATGACTGTGAGGTACAACAGAATGCTGAAGAACGACGAACGCTCCAGTTTAAGTTTAGAGATGTTTCGCACAACACCTTTTGGGTGCACCTCCATAATGAATACGTCCAACTATTGACGAATGCCGTTGAAGTGCTCCTTAAGTCTTCAACGTCCTGGCTATACGAGCACTAAAAATATCGAAACTAAAAACGCCAAAGACTCACAAAAACAGAAGTGAAAGACGATATGACCGATATGAGACTCGTTCTTTCCACCTTCATCCCTCGAATACTCAAACTTTGTAAAAACTACCCGGATCAAATTTCACATCGATTTTTCGGATTTTTTACAATTCATTATTATTTTTCAACATTCTTATTTATTTTTTAATTTGTAAAAATGTCAATATTTATTCAACACTATAACTCAAATAAAATGCGTGTTTATTGTTTTTTTACATACTATATTATTTTTTTTTTTAAATAAAATTAAAATCACTCATCTTTTTCTTCTAAAACCAATCTTCAGTTTAAAACCTTGAATATCAATGCCTTACGCATATTTTCATGGTGGGGTGACTCAGTGTTGCATTTTAGTGGATTGGGGTAACATAAATCAAAAATGGTTGAGAACCACTTTATGTTTTTATATTATAGTGAGAACTGTATTTCCACACAATTCTCACTGTTCTCATTACTTTTCAAAATAATTTTTTTTTTTACATTTTTATGCAAGTACCTATTTTTTCGTAATTTTTAGTAATTTTTATGCCATTTTCTCGAAATTCAAAAAAAAGTCACAATTATATTTTTCATTCATGGTTTAGATATTGTGTTATGAATAAAGCTCGGTTTTTTATAATATTAAATTTTTTTAAAAACTCATAATTTTTAGAAGATTTCTATTGAAAAAACTACTGAGATAGTCATTATTAAGTAATACAAGAGTTACTATTAGAACTGAAAATACAATACATCGTTAAACGGCTGTTATTTATTTATATTTTATATGTAATTTTTATTACTACTGTTAATAAATATACTCGTATTAAAAATTTTTTGTAATAATATCAATAGTTTTTATTTATTAAATTATAATACATCCTACATAAGTAGCACAAAAGTTAAATACAAAAAAATATATATACCTATAATATAATAATAAAAAAATGTGTTCATTTACTAGAAAAACATGTTTATTTTTTTATTTTTATTAATTTATTCAAAATATTATTTGTTTTAAAACAATAAATATGTGATTTTATGTTGCATAACATTTTAATGTATAATACAAATATATTTTGAGTACTTACTCAAATTCTCTATTATATAGAGTTTTAGAGGTTTAAAGGCTTGAAAATCCTTAGGTGCTCATTCACTGACACTAGCTGTTACCCTATTGGTATAAAAATCATCAGTCACATTTTTTTTTAGTGGCCATTTCAATTTTTGGACAAAATTTATTACTTTGGTATAATAATATGACGGCCAAGGTCAAATGAACACACGTAATCGATATTTGCCTTAATATTAAAATTTGTTTTTAAAGAATTGAGCTTAGACTAAATATGTATTTTAGTACTTTATTGACATGATGACATTAACGGAATTTCCTAATTTTCGACTATTTATTAAACCGAGACTTCCTTCAGAATCGTTCTATCGAAAGCAATAATCTATTATTGATATATTATTAAATTTACCGTGGCCCTCTATATTCCACTCTAAATCCGGACATGCTGTCGAATGTAGTTTAATAATAATGGTTGACATTGCATTTGAGTAATTCGTACGTATGGATGACTTGGGCTGAGAACCCAAAGTACACAACCGTCGATTTTTTTAAGTAAGTACTTTCAACATTATTGACTTTTATGAATTTATATATATTTTACAGGATTTATGTCCTACTACAAAATAGTAATGATTTAATTATTGAATGAGATACAGCAAAGGTGTAATTATCGATACAAATTTTATCGATAAAATAGGTACCTATGTATATATAAAACTTCGGAAATGTTCCCCTGAAATATTTTGAAATGCCGAGGTTGAATTTTTCGGCTCGGAGTAATACACAAACGATTTCAAAACATTGGAAACATAATAGATTGTACGAAACTCGCGATAACAATAATTGACAATTATTGTCGGAATATATTATGAATTATATAAACATATTTTGAGTAATTTATCTCTGTGTTAAATTTGTCATGTTCTTACTATAATAAGCAGTGCATATTCTACAATGTATAATGTATCTGTTTATAATATATATTATATTATATATATATATATATAATATAATTATCTGAATTTAAAACAAGTTAATAATATTTTTAATTTTCGTAATGATATATTGGATTTAATTTTAATTAATAATTGCGTTGATTGTATACGTGTAGGCTGTTCACTTACGCCGTTAATTGATTCTTATCACCCGCCTTTAGATTTTATTCTATCCATTACCGCACATAAATTACTTTCGGAAACTTCAAGTCCAGTTGTATATAATTTTAATGCGTGCAACTTTAATGATGTCATATTATTTTCGAATAGCATTGATCTAATGTCTAATTTAATTAATCTTAATGTCGATTTGGCGGTTCTTAAACTGAATTTAAAATTAAATTTAATAATTATAATTCGCGTAGTATATATTGATCCAATCCTACATTGAGAAATTTAATTAAATTAAAAAAACAGGCACATAAAAAATATAAACTTTCTAACTCTCATACGGATTATAAAATTTTTTCTAATTTACGAAGTAAGTACCTATAAAAAATTATATTCTCAAATTCATGTAAATCATTTGTTAAAAATTGAAAACAATATTAATATTAACCCAAAAGCGTTCTGGAATTATATTAATTCTTTGAGATCTAATCGTTCTTATATTTCCCTTTTCAGTATTTTTGGACCATATTTCTGCTAACAATATGGATGATACTATAAAGTTATTTGCTAAATATTTTTCTTCAGTATATACAACTAATGATATAGACAATGATAGTTATGAGTTTTTAAATAATCAGTTACATGACATTAATTTAAATTCAATTACTATTTATGAACACGAAATTTTAGATTTTCTTTCTTCACTTAAGGATAATGCAAGTATTGGGCCTGATGGTATTCCTCCAATTTTTCTAAGAATGTGCGGTCAAACTCTTGCTATCCAACGGAACTTTTTCTCTTTGCTGGAAAAAATCTTTTATTTCTCCGCACATAAATCAGGTGATAAACAAAATGTAAAAAACTATAGGCCAATCTCTAAATTGTCAATTTTGCCAAAAAATGTTTAAAGCTATTATCTCAAAAAAATTATCTAATTTGTCATGTAATAATATAAGCCTCTCTCAATATGGATTTGTACCAAAACATTCGATTCAAACAAATTTATTATTATATCATAATTACCTTGTTAAAGCTCTTGATCATGGTTCTCAAGTAGATAATATTTACACAGATTTTTAAAAGGCGTTTGATAAGATAAATCATAAATTGTTATTTTTTAAATTAAAAATCATGGTATTGGTGGAAACTTTTTAAAATGGTTAGTTTCTTATCTTTCTTTTCGTACTCAAGTAGTTAAAATTATGTTTCAGGTTTCTGATGAATATCCTGTCTTGTCAGTTCCTCAGGGTAGCCATTTAGGTCCATTACTATTTTTGATATTTATTAATGATCTTCCATTAGTCCTTGATAGTTCTATAAAAATTATATTATTTGCTGATGATGCGATGATTTTCTGTACAGTTAATTCTTTAAATGATTCTAAATTTCTTTAATTTAATTAAATTTAAAGTTTAATCTTAATAAATTTGTTTTATGGAGTAAAATAAATTTATTACCGTTAAATATAGATAAATGTCGTATTATATCGTTTACACGAAATAAAAAATCCAATTATCTTTAATTATCAGATTGATTTTATTTCTCTTATTAGTGTAAATTTAATCAAAGATCTGGGGATATATTTAGAAAGTGATCTTTCTTTTAAATATAATCATAAGATTATTAATTATTCGTTTAAGGTGTTAGGCTTCATATTAAATAGAAATACTAAAGATTTCAAAAATCAATTGTGTTAAAAAAATCTTATATACTTCTTTAGTTCGATCTAATCTTCGTATGGTTCCGTAATTTGGTCTTGAAAATATTTGATATACGTAAATGATATAAAAAATGTTCAATACAAATTTTTAAAAAGGATTTTGCTCATGTCAAATATTTCTTTATCAAGGGACTTCTTCCATCTAACTCTAAATTATATTTTATTGGCCTTGTTCCCGCCTTTCTCTTAGACGCAAAGTAACTGATTTATTGATTGTCTTTGATCTTATTAATTATAATATTATATGTCCTGAGCTATTATCTGAAATTGATATTCGAATTCCATATCAAAATACACGTAATTTAGATTTATTTTTAGTTCCTCATTACAAAACTAATAGTGGTACAAATTCTTTTCTCTCTCGTGCGTTAATTATAGCCAATAAAATATGTATTAATTTGGATATTTTTGTTCTTTCTCGTAATTGTTTTAAAATAAAATCAATTTTATTACTAAAAGATATTCATTAATTAATAATAAGAAAAAAGATAAGTAGTTTAGGAATATTATTAATAATAGAAAAAATTAAAATATAATATAAATAACTTTGTTTTTTTTTATTTTTTTATTATTATTATTTTTTTATTATTTTTCCATAATTTTTATTTTATTCATCTGAAATGTTTTTATTACTTTGTTTATTTTTATCTTAATTCTTTACCTATTTGATTACAACTATTTTTATTCTATTGTTTTTTGTTTCGTTATATAGTTATTATTTTATATTTGTTTTAATTATATTCCTTGTAAAATGGCAGATGCCCGTTAATTCATAATATAAATAAATAAATAAATAAATAAATAAATAAAATTTGTTTATATTTAATTAACTTTTCTAAAAGTGATCTATGCTTCATCATAAAATACTGCATATAGGGCGAAGTTCATTTTTCACAATATTCATGGATCCAATTACGTTTTGATATTATAAAATTTTCACAGTATAACAAAATATTTTTTTTTTCTGTAGGTATTAAATTATTTTTTAATTTAATGCATGAAAAATGATAATTATTTATAATACATTATATTTGGTGCATAGTCGATCAAATATATTTTATTAAAATATATTTTCATTGGCAGTTGTAATTCGGGTTTAGGTGAATTATACTATTCCCTGGAGCGTTAATTCAAATAGTGTATGAATTTTAATAATGTAGATACCTAGTAGATAACGCGTAGTACATATTTATACTAACATGCAATAAAGTACATAAAACAGAATAAATTGATTACAAAACCTCTTTTTTCAGGGTCAAACATAGGGTGGATTGAAGATTAACCTCCAAAACAGTAGTAGGGAAGTTAACGTAAATAAATATTTAAAATATAGGTGACATTATTATAGTCTATACTCTACACTTCTATAGAGACCCATGGATGACATACAATTATTACAATATAATATCTATGAATTTAAATCTACATTCAAACACAGTTTTCGTATCCCAAATTCTATAATATTGTATTGTACTCATATGTTATTACTCATTACTTGAGCTATATTATTGGTTATATTTTTAAATGTATACTATTATACCAGGAATATTCACCGGATACAACATTTCGGAATGATCTCAGGATTCCATGATTGAATAGTGTCTGAAATTTTAATATCTAACCAGGAAACATGATGTCATAAATTTTCCCGATAGTCCAGTCAATCAAATATTAATATAACTCTCGTCATGATAACGTGGGCTTAGAATAAAAGTCTAGAATTCTAACTGACAATTTAAAAAAAATAGCTTTTTTGCAGGTTCTATTTCGTTAAATTTTTACGAATTTTTTGGTCTGACAAACTTTTTAATATCACTTATATTTAAAGAGTTAATCCCTGTGGAGGGGGCTAAGAATACCTCCACGGTTTTCTCATGCCTGTCGTAGAAGTCGACTAATTGAGGTTGCGTCAGGTCAACAGCCGGCATAAAACTTGTCAAAAAGTATGAGAAGTATTAAAAATAATATAGGCGAGTTTTCCCATCTTGGATGTTCGCGGGGAAAACAAAATTGCGTACTTGGGTGTGGAGATAGCCTAAGGGACCAAGTGACCAGTACCAGCCTGACAACGGCTGCGGTAGCCGTTCCATCAGTTATATGTGCGGGTCTACCCAACGGCCGTGATGTCGATGGTGTAGGGAATGCACAAAAGTGTTTTGGGTTAGATTCGCACTTGAGTACGCAGGATAGGTTCAAAGTGCGAGTAGGTACGTGGAATGTAGGAACATTGACAGGTAGGAGTAGGGAGTTAGCAGAAGTTTTAAAGAGGAGGAATGTGAATATTTGTTGTGTGCAAGAAACAAAGTGGAAAGGGGAGAGAGCAAGAGAAATTGGAGAGGGGTATAAAATCATATATTCAGGAAGAACTAGTACAAGGAATGGGGTGGGAG